>JARWKJ010000005.1:555000-565000 GCA_029959095.1 Rhinichthys osculus | reverse complement strand
TTTGAACAAAATAAGTTTTTTTTTATAAGTTATGCAAGATTCAACTCATTTTAATGTAATTTAAGTTAAAATGACTTGAACATCCAAGTTGATTGTACTTAAGAATTTAAGGCAGCAACTTTTGTTTTTTAAAGTAAAATTACATGATATTATGCCAAAAATGGGAATTTGGTTCAAAAATAAGTGCAAAAGTGGAACAGTATTGTTTTAAGTGTGTACAATTACAGACTGCGACAATCATAATTTGGCTACGCTACGCGACAAAATTAAAAAAGCTGATTTTTATGGAGGACCAAACCTGCAGAAATTAATAATGGATGAATGAATGAATGAATAGATAGATAGATAGATAGATAGATAGATAGATAGATAGATAGATAGATAGATAGATAGATAGATAGATAGATAGATAGATAGATAGATAGATAGATAGATCAATAAGTGTGATAATAGGAAAATAAATAAAGGAATAAACGACTTGATAAAATAAATATGATTTATTATTAATGTTTTTTTATTCTTTTAAATTGTATTTATTTATTATTTTATTTTATTTATTTTTACATTTATTTTTATATTTATTTAGGCCTATTTATTTATTTTATTTATTTGTTTATTAATTTATTAATTCATTATATATTTCTGCAGGTTTGGTCCTCCATAGATTTTGACGCGACGTTTTCGCTAAAGACGCGGTTGTAATGTGATTGTCCCCGCCCACTTCATGACGGAACCGCGCTCTCGTCGAATCAGGACGCGATAAACCTTTCCAGAACCCTCCCCCTTGCTCGCGTTTGAGCTGTGTTGTCGCGGCGCGCGCTTCTCTCAGTCCGGTGAGTCACCGACACCGTGAGAGAGAGAGAGAGAGAGAGAGAGAGAGAGAGAGAGAGAGTGGCGGATAGCGAACGGTTAACGGTAAAGAGCTGGAGCTGCGAGTATGGCGGTCGAAGAGGAAGGTCTTCGGGTTTTCCAGAGTGTCAAAATAAAAATCGGTGAGTTCTGGCGCGAATGAAAGCGAGCGTTAATGCGCGAGACCATTCTAACCGAAATCACACGGTCGCGCGCAGTGTGTCTGTCTATTGTGAGAATGTGTGGATTTTCATACAAATATACTCGAAATGAACGTGTAATAATATCATTCAGCTGTTAGTGGAGATGTATGTGGAGCATTTGATCGTATTACAATGTTAAAATCTCATATATTTGTTTGAATGACGCCTCAGCTTAGTTTAAAGTCTTGACTGGACGCAAATAGCTGCACATCCAGATGCGCGAAAACACGATATTTGTGTCTTTATTCGTGTCTTAAACGTGTGTTTTCCTCCAGTATATAGACACAGATCAGGTCTGGTGTGTGACAGATAACATATTTATCTTCTGATTTGTGATTTGTAATGTTTCTAAAACATTAACATGTCCAGTTTTCTTGTCGTGATTGAACGTTAATTATTTAACGTTAAACGGTGTCTCCTAACCGTATTTTTACTCCCAATATTCTTTGAATGTTTAATTATAATATTCCTAGAAGGTTAACATTAACATTGAAGTATTACACATGGCATTGTTATATCGATGTTCTAAAAATGTTGTTCTCAGAACGTTATTAGAACGTTCTATGTATGTTATTAGAACGTTTTATCTTAACATGTACACGCAGAACATGAAGGTTGTGGTAATGTTCCCTGTTAGTTGGTGTGACAGATGTGTGTGTGTGTGTGTGTCGTTCCAGCTGTGGATGTTTAGAAGGAGCAGAACACTTTTAGCCCTGGACTCATAAATGATACTCATAAAAAGATGCATCTGAAATCATTTATACAGGCACTGCAACAAGTAAAACATGCATATGAAATCATTCTTTCCGACTGAAACTACAGAAATACATGTGATTTTCTTCCTGGACAGACACACATGTTCTCTGTGTTCTTCTCAGTTTGACTGTTGGCATGCGGTTTGACTGATGTAAACATGATAAACAACGAGAAGAAGATTTCTGTTTGACTGTGCATGACATTTGAGATTGTACATTTGTATTGCATAAGTATGGAATCCCATTTCTGCCACATAGGAAACAAAAACATGCTTATTTATGACATTAAATCGAAATTATTACATACTAAGTCAAATTATCAGATAAAAAGTCTTAGTGTGGAAAGTGGAAATGACAGTCAAAATTTTGTCTTTAAATTATAATACTAAGTCACAATTATCAGATGCAACGTCGAAATTATGACATACAAAGTCATGTTTATGAGATGAAACATAATTATGACATTAAATGTTGAAATTTTGACTCAAAGGTCATAATTATGACATACAAAGTCACAATTATCAGATGTAAAGTCAAATATATGAGTTAAATTTATGAGATGAAAAGTCAAAATTAAGACAAGTCTAAATTATGACTTCATATGTATAATTTTATGTATAATAATATGCATAATAATGTCATAATTGCGACTTTATCTCATAAATATGACTTGTATGGCATAATTTTGGCTTTTTATTACGATTTATCAAAGCAGATTTACCTTGTGTGGTGGAAATGGGCTTCCATACCAAAGCATGTGTGTGTGTGTGTGTGTGTGTGTGTGTGTGTGTGTGAGTGCGTTTATTTGTGCATTGTGTGTGTGTGTTTATTTGTGCATTGTGTGTGTGTGTTGTTGTTTTTGTTCTCTTCCTCCATCTCTGCTGTTTCAGCACACACATGAATGAAGTGAATGAGTGTGTATGTGAGAGCTGCTGTCATTGAGTTGTTTTTGACTCAGATTAAAGCAGAACACACACACACACACAGTCTAATCTAATCTCTGAATGGCACAGTAAACGCGCCGCTCCGCCAGGACACGTGTCGAGCGCTTCTCTTCCATATGCAGCCGCACACATTCATGCGAGACCTAGATATCACTCGCAACACAAACATCAGCTCTTGAACACAAGCAATGAACATAAAAGTTGAACATGCACAGTTTCTGACTAAATATAATGCAAACGCTGGCATTAAAAACAGAAATTATTATTATTAACAAATTTAACACCCTACTGTGGGAATACATGGTCCTTTGCTCAACTCTAACTTTATCCGCATACATACAATGCCTTAGAGATATACACTCACCTAAAGGATTATTAGGAACACCTGTTCAATTTTTCATTAATGCAATTATCTAATCAACCAATCACATGGCAGTTGCTTCAATGCATTTAGGGGTGTGGTCCTGGTCAAGACAATCTCCTGAACTCCAAACTGAATGTCAGAATGGGAAAGAAAGGTGATTTAAGCAGTTTTGAGCGTGGCATGGTTGTTTGTGCCAGACGGGCCGGTCTGAGTATTTCACAATCTGCTCAGTTACTGGGATTTTCACGCACAACCATTTCTAGGGTTTACAAAGAATGGTGTGAAAAGGGAAAAACATCCAGTATGCGGCAGTCCTGTGGGCGAAAATGCCTTGTTGATGCTAGAGGTCAGAGGAGAATGGGCCGACTGATTCAAGCTGATAGAAGAGCAACTTTGACTGAAATAACCACTCGTTACAACCGAGGTATGCAGCAAAGCATTTGTGAAGCCACAACACGCACAACCTTGAGGCGGATGGGCTACAACAGCAGAAGACCCCACCGGGTACCACTCATCTCCACTACAAATAGGAAAAAGAGGCTACAATTTGCAAGAGCTCACCAAAATTGGACAGTTGAAGACTGGAAAAATGTTGCCTGGTCTGATGAGTCTCGATTTCTGTTGAGACATTCAGATGGTAGAGTCAGAATTTGGCGTAAACAGAATGAGAACATGGATCCATCATGCCTTGTTACCACTGTGCAGGCTGGTGGTGGTGGTGTAATGGTGTGGGGGATGTTTTCTTGGCACACTTTAGGCCCCTTAGTGCCAATTGGGAATCGTTTAAATGCCACAGCCTACCTGAGCATTGTTTCTGACCATGTCCATCCCTTTATGGCCACCATGTACCCATTCTCTGATGGCTACTTCCAGCAGGATAATGCACCATGTCACAAAGCTCCAATCATTTCAAATTGGTTTCTTGAACATGACAATGAGTTCATTGTACTAAAATGGCCCCCACAGTCACCAGATCTCAACCCAATAGAGCATCTTTGGGATGTGGTGGAACGGGAGCTTCGTGCCCTGGATGTGCATCCCACAAATCTCCATCAACTGCAAGATGCTATCCTATCAATATGGGCCAA
The DNA here is from genome assembly GCA_029959095.1 of Rhinichthys osculus. NCBI lineage: Eukaryota > Metazoa > Chordata > Actinopteri > Cypriniformes > Leuciscidae > Rhinichthys > Rhinichthys osculus. The sequence continues at coordinate 560,797 of JARWKJ010000005.1, read as the reverse complement.
CATTTCTAAAGAATGCTTTCAGCACCTTGTTGAATCAATGCCACGTAGAATTAAGGCAGTTCTGAAGGCGAAAGGGGGTCAAACACAGTATTAGCATGGTGTTCCTAATAATCCTTTAGGTGAGTGTATATATATATATATAATATAGCAAATCTCAACTGTGCGACTGTGAGGCATGGTGATATTAAGATATTATAAACATTAACATCATGATTTGAAACGACAAGTATTATGAAAACACACATGAGTTTGACTCGACTGTGAGGACAGAACAAATCACAAACGTAACTATATTATCGCAGAGCTATAATCGAATTAAATGCGAACATCACATCAATTTGCACACAAATACACATCAATAAATACACATGACTGAGAGAACAGAAGAAATCCATGTTGGCCTGCGGATTGCAGTTCTGATTGCGAGTCGTTTCCTAACGTCTTCACGCCTCTGTGTGGCGGTTTGGTATTTTTAACCCGATTGCTTCACGAGTTGCGCATGTTTTGGAGAAGTAGTGGCAGTCGACGGCTCCACTTCACGCTCCTCCAGACAGCGAGAGGAAACCCAGCCTGATCTTCAGTGTGTGTGGTGGATGTTATCGGCCGTCACACCCTGTTTTACAGAACGCCTCGAGTCCAGTTGATCGGGCAGATTCACAGGAACGTCTCTCTCTGCTAGTCAACTGTTGCGTTGTCAAGTTGTCCTTAAGCTAAATGAATGCGTATGTAATGCAGATGCAGTTATAATGGCTGGAGAGCATCTGATGTTTCATATCTGGATGAAAGCCAATACAAATACTTGCCTAATATGTTGCAGAATTATGCAGGAACACACACACACACACACACACAAAATAGATTTTGCGTTGCATTCGGAATCACAGAAAACTGGAGGGACTGTATTATAATGTGTTAGTGTTGATAAATAGTTTCCAGTTTGAACACTGAACCATAAAATAATATTTTTCTCTGAGCTGCTGTGAGTGAGTGGAGGCGGGGCTCATTTGCATATTCATAGAACCGCGCATACTAAATGAGGCAAGCTATTTTAAGACATGAAGGAAAAAGACATTTTGGTGATCAAAGATGAGTTTCAAGGGATAAAATGATTGACTACAGTGAACTAATCCTTTAAAAGCCTTGAATCCTGGCGTCTCTTGTGCACAGGGCATTATGGGATGGGTGTTTTTCAGAGTGCTGCTGATAATAATGGTGTCACAGGTCAGTAGACTGAGATCTGGCCGGTGTGTCGACGGAAGGAACCGGAGGCTCCCTGTTCATATATGGAGTTCTGCTCCGGGTTTCCCGACGGATCTCGTGTCTAGAGGAAACGCTGAGGGCTTTTAGGGGTCAGAACAGGAAACGGTTTCACATCACTTCCTGATTTGGCTGGATGCTCTGCAGAGCTGCTTGTGTTTTCCATATTCCTGGGAAGCAGCGGGATAATGCAAACCAGATGTCAGTGCAGAATCATGCATTTCCTTCTGTCACTCACATTACAAATCAACGCTGACTCGTTTTACTTTCTAAATTCAGGATCAGGGTTTGAAATTAACACTTGTTAACGAATGCGTGTGGTAATCAGCTGTGGCGAGTAACGCTGGAGCCAATTTGGCGGGTTATTATAATGTTTACTCAGTTTGCTGGGAAGTTTGCGTAAGACAAATCTGTGCTAATACTCGAGAGTCCTCATGATATATTAAACACAGTGTATTGCACAGAATAGCTAATAAGTGCTTTCTCACATTATATGTTTAGTACTGTTTCAAAATACTCTGTGTGAGACTTTTAAAGTCAGCATAAAGTTGCTCTCCTCTATTGTGTCGTATATCGAGTGAAACGCTTCTGGAACAAGAACACATGTGGGCGGGGCTTGATTGTGTCTGTGGGGAGTTGATTGGATGGTTGTGGTTTGCTATTGGCTGATCTCATGTGAGTGACAGGTTAAAGCCCCGCCCTCGTCATCAGAGAAGAGATGCTGCGAGAGGAACTGATTCTGATTCAAGATTACCAGGAACATTTAACTTTAATTTAACATGATAATAATGATGTGCACAGATCAATCATTTAGAATAACACTGCAATATTCCATACAAATTTGTGATTTTGACTTGGGGAAGTGATGTCACAGACGGTAATTATGACTCACGACTTGTATTCCAGGAATAGCGCTGAAGAATGAAGTGGTTTTGGAGTATTTAGGAAAACTCAAAGTGTAACGAGTTTAATAAATGAGCTGGTTTCCTGTCTTTGTGTCATGCTAATCTGCCAGACGTTTATCCGTGTTTTCATGTAAACCTCAACACACGTTTCCTGTTGACATAACCGAGCGCTCTCATTGGAATATCTGCGTCTGTTGATGGTGGATTCCCGCTTAATATCCGCATATTTCCACCTGCCTCGTGAGTTTCTGTCCTTGTTTCCACCCTCCACACTCACGCAGGGCAAACACACGCGCGTCCTTCAGAAGTTAACAGAGCACGTCCAATATATAACTCTCTTACTGCCGGATTTATGGACCAGCAAAGTCATAATGGCCAGACTAGGGTCAGTTAGCGCACACACTGGAATGTGCAAAGCGAGTTGTCTGAAAAATGAGTTTAATTTATTTTTTAAACACATTTTTAAAATAATGCTGAGATTAATGTGTGCATTATGTTTGTCACAATTATATTGAATGATATAATATTAACCCTTTAAATGCATCAATGTTTCGCCAAGCATTATAAGCCTACATATAATGAGCATTTAGCGACCCGGATCTATATTTATAATAATGTAAAATGTTATAATATTTTAAAACGGATGGATCTCTAACTGCCGCAATAGTATAAAACTCTCTTGATATTTGAATTACAAAAGAATAAAATTAGGCATATTTTGTTACCTTTTGGAAAGCGAGTTTTCTGAAAAATTAGTTGACTAGTTTTTTTTTTTAACAAATTTTTAAAAATAATGCTGAGATTAAGATGTTCATTATGTCTGTCACATTTATTATGAATAATATTAACCCCTAAATGCATCAATGTTTCGTCAAGCATTATTAGCCTACATATTCAGATCTTTAGCGACCCTGATCTATATTTTATGATATTATAACATACATGGGGGGATCTATAACTGCCGCAATAGTATAAAACTCTCTTGATAACTTAATAACACAGCAGATGGTGGTACATTTAATGAGAAAATACCATTTTAGTCTTTTTTACTTCAGAATTTCACGTTTAATTCAAAGTATTGCTAGGCATTTCTTTGTAATTATTTGTGAAATTTAATAGCAATTTCTGAGTGAAAATTGTTTCAAAGTAAAAGTTTTCAGTGTATTCTCAGAATTTATTTTATATTAAATTATTTCTATTAGTCGGATCAAATGTGTAAATATTTTTATGAAACATTTCACTCAGCTTGTGTTTATTTCTGTAATGCTGGGAAGCTGGAGGTTAAATCTGTTTTTTTAACTGGACCGGTAGTTAGTCTTTAATTTCAGCAATATAATTCATGTTCACCATGTAACTGCACTGTATCATTTAGTATCTTGCATGATAGATTGTAAACTTGTGTAATGACTGTCTCTATCCTGCACAGTCATCTTAATAAAGTTGTCCTATTGGGAGGGACGGCACATTACATCGCTCTCACCAGTCTGATCACAGTTAACCAGTTAACCCCTGCTGGTTACACCACTCTCAGTAGTCTGATGATCACAGTTAACCCCTGCTGGTTACACCACTCTCACTAGTCTTATCACTGCTGGTTACACCACTCTCACTAGTCTGATCACAGTTAACCAGTTAACCCCTGCTGGTTACACCACTCTCAGTAGTCTGATGATCACAGTTAACCCCTGCTGGTTACACCACTCTCACTAGTCTTATCACTGCTGGTTACACCACTCTCACTAGTCTGATCACAGTTAACCAGTTAACCCCGGCTGGTTACACCACTGTCACTAGTCTTATCACTGCTGGTTACACCACTCTCACTAGTCTTATCACTGCTGGTTACACCACTCTCACTATTCTTATCACAGTTAACCCCTGCTGGTTACACCGCTCTCACTAGTCTGATCACAGTTAACCAGTTACCCCTGCTGGTTACACCGCTCTCAATAGTCTGATCACAGTTAACCTGTTAACCCCTGGTGGTTACACCGCTCTCACTAGTCTGATCACAGTTAACCAGTTAACCCCTGCTGGTTACACCGCTCTCACCAGTCTGATCACAGTTAACCAGTTAACCCCTGGTTACACCGCTCTCACCAGTCTGATCACAGTTAACCAGTTAACCCCTGCTGGTTACACCGCTCTCACTAGTCTGATCACAGTTAACTCCTGCTGGTTACACCACTCTCACTAGTCTGATCACAGTAACCAGTTAACCCTTGCTGGTAACACCGCTCTCACTAGTCTGATCACAGTTAACCAGTTAACCCCTGCTGGTTACACCGCTCTCACTAGTCTGATCACAGTTAACCAGTTAACCCCTGCTGGTTACACCGCTCTCACTAGTCTGATCACAGTTAACTCCTGCTGGTTACACCGCTCTCACTAGTCTGATCACAGTTAACCAGTTAACCCCTGCTGGTTACACCACTCTCACTAGTCTGATCACAGTAACCAGTTAACCCCTGCTGGTTACACCACTCTCACTAGTCTGATCACAGTAACCAGTTAACCCCTGCTGGTTACACCACTCTCACTAGTCTGATCACAGTAACCAGTTAACCCCTGCTGGTTACATCACTCTCACTAGTCTGATCACAGTAACCAGTTAACCCTTGCTGGTAACACCGCTCTCACTAGTCTGATCACAGTTAACCAGTTAACCCCTGCTGGTTACACCACTCTCACTAGTCTGATCACAGTTAACCAGTTAACCCCTGCTGGTTACACCACTCTCACCAGTCTGATCACAGTTAACCAGTTAACCCCTGCTGGTTACACCGCTCTCAATAGTCTGATTACAGTTAACCAGTTTACCCCTGCTGGTTACACCGCTCTCAATAGTCTGATTACAGTTAACCAGTTTACCCCTACTGGTTACACCACTCTCATTAGTCTGATCACAGTTAACCAGTTAACCCCTGCTGGTTACACCACTCTCACCAGTCTGATCACAGTTAACCAGTTAACCCCTGCTGGTTACACCGCTCTCACTAGTCTGATCACAGTTAACCAGTTAACCCCTGCTGGTTACACCACTCTCACTAGTCTGATCACAGTTAACCAGTTAACCCCTGCTGGTTACACCAGTCTCACCAGTCTGATCACAGTTAACCAGTTAACCCCTGCTGGTTACACCACTCTCACCAGTCTGATCACAGTTAACCAGTTAACCCCTGCTGGTTACACTGCTCTCACTGGTCTGATCACAGTTAACCAGTTAACCACTGCTGGTTACACCACTCTCACCAGTCTGATCACAAACCAGTTAACCCCTGCTGGTTACACCACTCTCACCAGTCTGATCACAGTTAACCAGTTAACCCCTGCTGGTTACATTGCTCTCACCAGTCTGATCACAGTTAACCAGTTAACCCCTGCTGGTTACACCGCTCTCACCAGTCTGATCACAGTTAACCCCTGCTGGTTACACCACTCTCACTAGTCTGATCACAGTAACCAGTTAACCCCTGCTGGTTACACCACTCTCACCAGTCTGATCACAGTTAACCAGTTTACCCCTGCTGGTTACACCACTCTCACTAGTCTGATCACAGTTAACCAGTTTACCCCTGCTGGTTACACCACTCTCACTAGTCTGATCACAGTTAACCAGTTTACCCCTGCTGGTT
>JARWKJ010000005.1:547500-550000 GCA_029959095.1 Rhinichthys osculus | reverse complement strand
TGTAGATATTAGATCCATTACTTCACTTCGGTTGTTTAAACAATCTTTATTATTTTATTTGAAAGTAAATTGCACATGCTATCATTGAAACTGGTGTTGTAGTTTTGTGTATTGTTGCTTATATATATTGTATTTTACTTTTTTTATTCTTGGTGTCTTGTTGTTTGATGTATTGTTAATTGTAATTTTGTTATGTTTTTTTTTTGTTCTAATTGTGTTTCATTGTAAGGATCCCCTCGAAAACGAGATGATACATCTCAAGGGGTTAATCCTAATAAATTCTAATAATAATCTGAATCAACTAATTAACTCTAAACACCTGCAAAAGATTCCTGAGGCTTTTAAAAACTCCCAGCCTGTTTCATTACTCAAAACCGCAATCATGGGTAAGACTGCCGACCTGACTGCTGTCCAGAAGGCCATCACTGACACGCTCAAGCAAGAGGGTAAGACAGAAAGAAATTTCTGAACAAATAGGCTGTTCCCAGAGTGCTGTATCAAGGCACCTCAGTGGGAAGTCTGTGGGAAGGAAAAAGTGTGGCAAAAAGCGCTGCACAACGAGAAGAGGTGACCGGACCCTGAGGAAGATTGTGGAGAAGGACCGATTCCAGAGCTTGGGGGATCTGAGCAGTGGACTGAGTCTGGAGGAGAAACATCCAGAGCCACCGTGCACAGGCGTGTGCAGGACATGGGCTACAGGTGCCGCATTCCCCAGGTCAAGCCACTTTTGAACCAGAAACCGCGGCAGAAGCGCCTGACCTGGGCTACAGAGAAGCAGCACTGGACTGTTGCTCAGTTTTGCATGTCATTCGGAAATCAAGGTGCCAGAGTCTGGAGGAAGACTGGGGAGAAGGAAATGCCAAAATGCCTGAAGTCCAGTGTCAAGTACCCACAGTCAGTGATGGTCTGGGGTGCCATGTCAGCTGCTGGTGTTGGTGCACTGTGTTTTATCAAGGGCAGGATCAATGCAGCTAGCTATCAGGAGATTTTGGAGCACTTCATGCTTCCATCTGCTGAAAAGCTTTATGGAGATGAAGATTTCATTTTTCAGCACGACCTGGCACCTGCTCACAGTGCCAAAACCACTGGTAAATGGTTTACTGACCATGGTATTACTGTGCTCAATTGGCCTGCCAACTCTCCTGACCTGAACCCCATAGAGAATTTATGGGATATTGTGAAGAGAAAGTTGAGAGACGCAAGACCCAACACTCTGGATGAGCTTAAGGCCGCTATCGAAGCATCCTGGTCCTCCATAACACCTCAGCAGTGCCACAGGCTGATCGCCTCCATGCCACGCCGCATTGAAGCAGTCATTTCTGCAAAAGGATTCCCGACCAAGTATTGACTATTGAGTGCATAACTGAACATAATTATTTGAAGGTTGACTTTTTTTTTTTTGTATTAAAAACACTTCTTTTATTGGTCAGATGAAATATGCTAATTTTTTGAGACAGGAATTTTGGGTTTTCATGAGCTGTATGCCAAAATCATCAGTATTAAAACAATAAAAGACCTGAAATATTTCAGTTGGTGTGCAATGAATCTAAAATATATGAAAGTTTAATTTTTATCATTACATTATGGAAAATAATGAACTTTATCACAATATGCTATTTTTTTGAGAAGGACCTGTATATATATACAAACTTGTATGTTAGATACGATTAATCGATTTGACAGCACTAGTTATTCTGACTTTATACAATCTCGCAGTCTTTGAGAATCGATGAATCGACCACATTTTATAAAACGATTAATCGAAAAATAACATTTTTATTTGCGCAGCCCTATAGTATTTAAGCTTGTGTAGGAGAGCAAAGGCTTTAGATTCTGCTGCACTACTTCTGATTTATTCATCCATCATTTGCCAGATTCCCTGCCATTCCACATTATACTATAAAAGTTCAATGATTATGACTGGATTCGCCTCATACGGCCCTCAGGGTTGACCAGCACTAGATGTAGTGATGACTGAGCTCCCCAGTAATCCCACAATGCCCTGCTCCCCAGAGTGACCCGCGAGCTGTAATCCTATCAGGATCTGTGTGATTATGAGTGGACCGGAAGCAGAGGTCAGAGATCGTGTGCTTCTGATCCGCTTATCAAAAGTCCATTGACAAGTTTGACTTTTATTTTGGTGGGTTGTTGTGTTAAACTTCAGTTTTTTTTAGCTTTTAGTATGAATATGTAAGGTAATGAAAAAGCTTTCAAAATTGGCATTTATGAGATATACGCATTCAAAACGTACAGTCTCTCACTTCCGGGATCAGGGGTTTTATGACATCACTGCGGACTTCAGCTTCTCATCACATCTCCTGTCCAATCAAACGCTCTCTAGAATCTGAAGCCCCGCCCCCTCTGCTATAAACACCACCTGGCCGAAGCGAGCGTTGACGCGTCACAGAGCAGTGTGTGTTAGAGTGTGTGTTCGGTCGCTCAAACGCTCCAGTTTTATAACGTTTTCCAACTGTCCGCTGGCTAGTAATGAAATGGATAT
>JARWKJ010000005.1:455000-535000 GCA_029959095.1 Rhinichthys osculus | reverse complement strand
TCTAGTTTTTCTGATCTATTTTGTACTTTTCGATCAACAAACAAACAAAAATGAATAATTTTGACGGCATTGATGAACCTGTGGTGGTTTCTGCGGTGGGTGAGAAACGTAAGGCATCGAAACCGAATCATTTACGTGAGGAGATTAAGAAGATGAGGCACTCGGGAGGAGGACAAATGTTTTCAATCTTCTTTACAGTTCTTAATAAAAATATTATACTAATAAACTTGCGTTGTTGTGTATTTTCAAAAGTTTCAATATGAAAAAAAAACTTTTATATTGATTCAATGGATTAATTTGCATTTTGATTTTTAAAAAAAACATGGATTTATTGCATTTTGGGGGGGAAAATAATCCGTTTTTATAATAAATCTTTAAAAAAAAATCAAAACCTGGATTTAATTTTTTTTTTTTAGTATGACCTACAAATGCAATGTGAAAGTTTGAAACAGAAAATAGTGGTTTTCATCTTTCTACTTTCTTGGTAAAGAAAACACATTTTTACTCAAATTAATCTAAATGGATTTATTGCGTTTTGGAACCAAACTCTTCATATATATATATATATATACACTGTATATATATGAACTAAATTAATAACTTTATTACAACAGAAATGAAGCATCACTAAACTGACTTAAGCTGGACTGAGACGCTATTCTCTTCTGGAAACACACTCTGCTGCATTATTCTCCTGTTATCTCTGTAAAGCGCTGTATAAATAAAGGAGACTCGACTTGAAGACGCATCCAAAACTGCATAAACATAATTCAAACAACTACCCAAATAATAAGTACCTTAAACATATAAATGACTTAATTAATACTTTACACAGTCAAAACGTTTAAATGTTTCTGAAAGAGTCTCTTATGCTCATCAAAGCTGCATTTATTTGGTGAAAAATACAGTAAAAACAGTGAAATATTATTATAATGTAAATCAGCTGTTGTCTATGTGAATATACAGTAAAGTGTAATTTATATTCCTGTGATCAAAGCTGAATTTTCAGCATCATTACTCCAGTCTTCAGTGTCACATGATCCTTCAGAAATCACTCTAATATGAGGATCTGATGCTCAAGAAACATTTATGATTATTAAATTGTGATTCAAAATAGCTGTAAATCACAGTCATTGTGACACAATGTAAAAGCAAAACATAAAAGCGTTTGTCACCCCTCGCAGGTCAGAGGCCAAGAAGACGAAAGTCAAGCGGAAAACCAACAATCCTCAGTTTGACGAGGTCTTCTTCTTCGAGGTAGGAGCTCATATATACAGGCAAACCAACATTATTCACACACTTCAACATTTCTCACATTATCACAGTTTATTCGCTATAATGGTGATAAACATGAGCAGAACTCAGAGTTCTCAGATCAGTGGATATTTGACTGGTTTTGTCCGTCCTTCTGTTCGACTCTCACACATGAATTATGTTGAATATCTGTCAGCTGTTAAATTTAACTACACAATTAGATAATACCAGTTTAGCTCAACCAGTGACCAAGCAATGCTTCATGTTGTTCAGTGTGTGTGTAAAAAGAGCATTAGCAATTACAGAAAACACACTTCAGCAGAACATGATCAGCTCAAAGTGTCCGAATCATTTCTGCTCCCAATCTTTACTGGTAGTCACTGTATGAAGAATTATTGGGTGTAATATGTCACAGTTTACTTTATTTTGCTCTCCTCACTTACAGAAATGAACTATAGTGTCCTGCACACACTAGTGAAACAATATCACACATTACATCTGGTGTCTGAATAGTTTTTGGTTTGACTGTGTCAGGAAACTTGTGCACATAAAGAACCCACATTTATTAATTTCAGTGAAAGCAAATCGCTTGTGAAAGTCTTGAGATGAGAGACATCAGTGATTACGTTCTGGTTCAGATGGAAAGTTTAATATGGTGCTATGAATGATAATTGCAGGTGTTTGTACTCTAACTTCACACACACACACACACACACACACACACACACACACACACACATTGGTGGATTGTGGTTTCTCACTTTAACACTTCCCACACCCTCGACACACAGCGCTCACTGCACATCTACATAATCTTCCTCTGACGATCTCCAGTTCTTCAGTGCCGCTCGTGAGAGTTTAGCGTTCATGCGACAGCCGCTCGTGTTATCAGACGTGACAGCTGTTTTCTCTCTGTCCTCACACACACACACACACACACACACACACACACACATACATGAACTCGCCCCAGAGGACGACGAGACAAGAGTGTGATTGATTGTGAGACACACAATCCGCTCCATTTATCTCACAGCCCTCGCGGTCTTTCCCACACACGTCTTTATCATCATCATCGTTCACACACACACACACACACACACACACACACACGTCTTCATCATCATCATCGTTCACACACACACACACACACACGTCTTTATCATCATCATCGATCACACACACACACACACACACACACAGACACACAGACACACGTCTTTATCATCATCATCGTTCACACACACACACACACACACACACAGACACACGTCTTCATCATCATCGTACACACACACACACACAGACACACGTCTTCATCATCATCGTTCACACACACACACAGACACACGTCTTCATCATCATCGTACACACACACACACACAGACACACGTCTTCATCATCATCGTTCACACACACACACACACACACACACATCTTCATCATTATCGTTCACACACACACTCACACACAGACACACGTCTTCATCATCATCGTTCACACACACACACACACACACACTCACAGACACACACACACTCACACACACACACACACACACACACGTCTTCATCATCATCATCATTCACACTCACACACACTCACAGACACACGTCTTCATCATCATCGTTCACACACACACACACACACACATCTTCATCATCATCGTTCACACACACACACACACTCACAGACACACACACACACACACGTCTTCATCATCATCATCATTCACACTCACACACACACTCACAGACACACACGTCATCATCATCATCATCGTTCACACACACACACACACACACACACACACACACACTCACACACACACACACACACACACACACACACGTCTTCATCATCATCATCATTCACACTCGCACACACACTCACAGACACACACGTCTTCATCATCATCATCATCGTTCACACACACACACACTCACACACGTCTTTTTCTTCATCATCATCCTCGTCCTCTCACAGACACAAACACAGACACACACGTCTTCATCATCATCATCATTCACACTCGCACACACAAACACAGACACACACGTCTTCATCATCATCTTCGTTCACTCACAGACACGCACACACACATTCAGACACACACACACACGTCTTCGTCATCATCATCATTGTTCACACACACACACTCACACACGTCTTCATCATCATCTTCGTTCACTCACAGACACACACACACATTCACAGACACACACACACGTCTTCATCATCATCGTTCACACACACACACAGACACACGTCTTCATCATCATCGTTCACACACACACACACACACACACTCACAGACACACACACACTCACACACACACACACACACACACACACACGTCTTCATCATCATCATCATTCACACTCACACACACTCACAGACACACGTCTTCATCATCATCGTTCACACACACACACACACACACATCTTCATCATCATCGTTCACACACACACACACACTCACAGACACACACACACACACACACGTCTTCATCATCATCATCATTCACACTCACACACACACTCACAGACACACACGTCATCATCATCATCATCGTTCACACACACACACACACACACACACACACACACACACACTCACACACACACACACACACACACACACGTCTTCATCATCATCATCATTCACACTCGCACACACACTCACAGACACACACGTCTTCATCATCATCATCATCGTTCACACACACACACACTCACACACGTCTTTTTCTTCATCATCATCATCGTCCACTCACAGACACAAACACAGACACACACGTCTTCATCATCATCATCATTCACACTCGCACACACAAACACAGACACACACGTCTTCATCATCATCTTCGTTCACTCACAGACACGCACACACACATTCAGACACACACACACACGTCTTCGTCATCATCATCATTGTTCACACACACACACTCACACACGTCTTCATCATCATCTTCGTTCACTCACAGACACACACACACATTCACAGACACACACACACGTCTTCATCATCATCGTTCACACACACACACACACACACACGTCTTCATCATCATCATCATCGTCCACTCACAGACACAGACACAGACACACACACACGTCTTCATCATCATCATCATCGTTCACACTCACACACATCTTCTTCATCATCATCGTCCACTCACAGACAGACACACACACATTCACAGACACACACACACACATGTCTTCATCATCATCATCGTCCACTCTACACACACACTCTCTGTCATCCACTCACAGCCCTCGGCTCAGTGTGAAATATAATCCAATATCATTAAACACAGTTATTCGCTCATGATCAGAAAGGAAATGTGTCTTTGCAGAGTGTTTTTATTTTTAGAAATGTGTCCGACTGACCCGCCTTTCAGAGTCGTGTCATGTGTCCGCGTCTCGCCTGATTAGTGGTCTGTTGTATAATTACCAATTATAATTAACCGACATGAAAGATTCCGGCTGATACCGATAACCGATTATTCTTTATATTTGAAAGCCGATAATCGACATATATCGGCTGATAAATCTCAATCCACATTTTTATATAACTTTTGAGAGCCTGATTACAAAAACAAAAGTCTCATCATTAAAAGCGATGACCCAAACACACAAATATAATGTTCTCATTATAATGTTATGAAGCCGATATGACAGGCTCGCACATGTTGCACTGAACTGCAATTTCCTTTATTCAAGTGATTCCAATCATATTTCAATCATAATTCATAACCATCAGTGCGCATCTGAAGCGTCTCAGCTGGAGGAAATAATACATTATTTATCGGCTTTAAAATATCAGACAAATTTTCTTATGAGCCGATAACGATGACATTAAAAATGTACATATATGTCGATACCGATATGCTGGCCGATAGACCGTACATCGCTAGTTTGTTGTGTTTCAGATGATGGTTTATTCTCGTCATGTGTGTCAGTCGTGTCCTGTTTCATCACAGGTGACCCGACCGCTGAGCTACACCAAACGACACTTCGACGTGGAAGAGGACGACGTGGACAAGCTGGCGCTCAAGTGAGTGTGTGTGTGTGTGTGTGTGTGTGTGATTCTCAGAAGCAGCCTGTGTTTACACTGAGCCAATGAGTGTGTTACTATATAAACTGCCCACAAACACAACCATGGTGCATCATGGTCTGTGTTTATGAGTCACACTTGTTGCATACTTTGAATATTTTTGAATATGGCCTTTCATGTAGTGTGTAATAAAGCTGTTTGTGAATGCGAACGCTGTGCAAAGATCAAAGTTTCAATAAATGGAGGATTGTCTCCTGAAAGAAAGAAGCGATTCTGAACTATAATGAGTCGTCAGTAATTCAGTCTCACTTCCTGTAGGATTGTAGATAATTTACATAATGCCAGGCTCTGCTCCTGATTGGCTGAGCAGCGTCTCTTAGCTCCGCCCTCAAACACTGTAGTGTATCTGAGACTGGGAGAGTTCGGCTCGTGTTGTTCGTGTCGAGGAGACGCTGTTTTCTGAGATTGATACGGTGAAACCCACGCCATCGTTACTGTTCGTATCACTGTGATCAAGAGCTGAGGTTCAGATATGATAATGAGCGTTTGCTCTCTGACCAATCACAGCAGAGCAGCTCTCAGAGAGGCGGGGCTTAGAGAGACTGAATCCTCGATGGAAGCGTTTCAGACACTGAGAGAAAGAGCTGAAGCTGCAGTGGAGATTATGAGGGAATTACAGTGATTTTGATCTTGGATGGATGTAAACCTGTTGTAGGAGACGCAAACAAACAACATTAGGAACCTTTAAAATAGCATAATATGGCATTTTAACTTTGATTTATCATCTTTGTGCATTATTATCTTTTAAATTTACATGTATAACCAATAAAATTCACAGCAGTGGAATAACTCTGGGTGTTTGTAGACTAACTCGGGCGGATGTCGAGCCTGGATGCGTCTCGTCTCGTCCACGGATTCATTGCTGATAATAGCAGTGATCTAGATTTGCACCATCTGATGTTCTTTTGTGATTTGAGTTGTTGGTTTGAAATCTGAACATGGTCATTCTCACGCCAGCTGCTGATGGAACGGGGAATAAAGGCCCGTTCACATAATAGCAATATAGTTTTTAAAAGTTTTACTCAGTCACTGTATGAAGAATTATTGGGTGTAATATGTCACAGTATATTTATTTTGCTCTCCTCACTTACAGACATGAACTATAGTGTCCTGCACACACTAGTGATTATGTCTGGTGTCTGATACATTTTTTGGTTTGATTGTATGATTTCATGTGTGCTTTAGCGAGCGCTCTGACTCTCTTCTCAGGGTGGATCTGTGGAACGCCAGCAATCTGAAGTTCGGAGACGAGTTTCTGGGAGAGGTACGGGTTCAGCTGAAGGTTCTGGGACAGTCGGGTGTTCATGACGCATGGTACGAGCCTCGTCACGCGTGTTTTCTGTGTAAGACGCTAGTGCTGGGCGGTAGGACCAAAAATCCATATCATGATATATGACGGGTTTTTCCCCCAACCGTGACTGTGTGTTATAGGGGTGGAACGGTACATGTATTCGTATTGAACCGAAACGGTACGGGCGTCACGGTTCGGTGCACGAATTTGCACGGAGAATACACGGTACGAATAAAAAAAAAACTCTTAAATAGCGATAAATTTCGCTCTATTCGCTTTTGGTGTGACTGTGAACGCAGCAATGAACAGGCTGCGATCAAGATTGCAATGCTGGAGTGTGTGTGTGTGCGAGAGAGAGAAAGGCGCGGGCGCGAATCGCGTGATCGAACAGTGTGTGTGTATGTGTATGTGTGTGTGTGTTAGAGGCACGGCCGATCGAACAGTGGAAACATAAAAACATACTCCGTCATTTTTTTCCTACAGGACATCATTAAAACTGCAAATTGTTTACTTATATTTGTGTACACTCGCAATAAAACACAACTGTGCTTTTGTCACACTCTAAACTCTTATCAAACTGTAACCTACAACTGTTAACAAAAGTTTTTAATGGTAGTATTATTTTATACGGAAATCAATTATTTATAATTCAGATGAGAATAAAGTTAGGGTTAATTAAAATGAAGGAAAACAAATATATTGATCTGAAATAGCAAATTGATTTTAAATTCATTCAGGTACAATTACCAAACATATCTCAAGGTCTTTTCGTCTTTTTAATCATTTAATTAATAAACTAATTATATAAAACTACTGTCAGTGCACTACAAATAAACTGGTTCTATGCCTTTATTAATAAAACTTATTTAAAAAATACAAGGCTTAAGACATTTATAAAAAAGCCTTCTGCATTTTTGTTTTGCTTTTCACTCCATTGTACCGAAATCATACCGAACCGTGATGTCTGAACCGAACCGTGACTTCTGTGTACCGTTCCACCCCTAGTGTGTTAGCCACATTTTCTACTGATTGAGAAATACTGCAGTAGATTGACTTAGAACGAGTGAATATTGTAGAAATATCCCACTCTAGTATTAACACAGGTTTGCGAGGCTGTTCTCCCCGGTATCGCCTCATAAACGCTGCTTTATCAGGGAAGATTCAATTGCAATAACATCGCAACTTTTCTAAAGACCGTCAGTTCACTTCATAAACATTGATTATAAACACAAGCGCCGCGTTCCGACTGTGAAACGGTCAGTGCTCATGTTTATCCAACATGTCAAAGCCAACCACACACAGATTTTCCAAACGCCTGTGTTGATGTTGTGAACCACTGAACGAGAAACACTGTAATATAGTTTGACAGCTGTCAGTTATAGTTGAACCTCTTCATCTTCACCGTCACGCTTAAAAGCCTCACCAGTCAACAGTGAAAGCCCCTCTCACACAGAGAGCGCTGTTAAAGCCACACACACCGGTGTTGCGTGTATTAAAAAGTAAATAAATAAACCCCGGTATTCGGTATGAATACGCTAGGGCTGTCAATCTTCCTCTATAATACTATTCGAATTCCATTCCTTATTTTATTTAATATTCGAATAATATTCGAATATTAAATGTTCAAATTCATCCTATTATTAATATTTACGACTTTACTCAGGCTTATGGATCGCCAATGCCACTGTAGCATGTGGTTGTTGTTACACGTTCTGTCCACTAGAGGGATATCTAACATTACAATAAACATTTTATTCGTGCTGAATATGGTTGCAGCGCTACCGATGGTTTTCGGCTAATATCTCCGCTAAAACACCACCAAAAATTCTGAAACTTATATCGTTCTTTTCAGTTCGACTAGGCGGTTCCAACGAGTTTGGTGCTCGCCGAATCCGTTGAGTTTTCACCGAGATATTTGCGCTTCACGGGCGTTTTTTACGTTGTTAAACATTTACCATTTTTGACAGTATTGTTATGATGATACAGTGTGGATAACGTGCACAATTGTGTTACGATTCAAAAACGTTATTGTTCATCAGACGAAACAAAAGCATTTCATTTTCACATGTGTGTAAGCCAAGGTGGCGAGAAAGGCAAGATTGCATATAAAAAAATGAATGAATGGGAATAGAAGCAGGCTTCACTCAATGATTAAACTTAAACTTTAAGAATGCTGGCCTGATGATTAGAATATATAACGTTAAACAGGAAAGAGGCCGCACTATGCATAATTTGTTTATTTGCACAACAAGGCACGCGCCGAAACGCGTTTGTGCAAATAAAACAATTTATGCATAGTGTGGCCTCTTTCCTGTTTATATATATATAAAAAAATTAAAATATACATAAAAAAAACAATATTCGAATAGTAACTTCAGCATTCGAATAGTATTGATTTTTTAAATATTCGAATTATATTCGACTTTCAGAATTCGTTCCAACAGCCCTAGTGACCGCCCAGCACTATGAGACTCTCGTGGTTTCAGGACAGGAGCTCATCCTCCGCTTTCTTTCAGGTACTTTCTGCTGCCCAGAGATAATGGGCATAAATCTGTGAAGGCTGATGAGCTGGGCTCGTTACGGCTCAACATCGTTTACACGGAGGACCACGTGTTCCTCACGGAGCATTACAACCCGCTCCGGGACCTGCTCCTGCAGTCCGCGCACGGCGAGGTCAGTGAGGTCACGGCAAAGGTGTGTCTGACTCCATGAGAAATGATGCTCTTCCTCAGTGTTTCTGTCCTGCTTTCCAATACATGTGTCATGTACAATAGATCCATAATGCACTGTTATTGACTCTAATTTGTTCAATTCACGTATATATACCGTGTATATAGCGCTTAATTTAAGGCATATACAATGAGCTTACTGAAGTACTGAATACTTGTTTGTTAACAAATGATTATGAGATTTAGAACAAACAGCATTGGTGCGTGTTGATTCATTGATTTGTCATTGATGATCACATGTCGTGTGTGTGTAGCCCGTGTCGGCGTCGGCGGCTCACATCTTGGGCGAGGCGTGTCGTGAGAAACAAGAGGCGGCCGTCCCGCTAGTTCGACTCTTCCTGCATTACGGCAAGATCGTGCCTTTCCTCAGTGCCATCGCACACGCAGAGATCAACCGCACGCAGTGAGTACACACACACACACACACATCAGAGGTCTGCCATCATTTAACCCAACCATTACGGTTATATTTTAAGCCCGACCCCGAGGTCCGTTTCTCACAGTTTCCCGAAGGCACAGACTCACACGAGACTCTGCTGTGGTTGAACAGGGAAACAGTCTCTAATTCCTCTGGAACTCAAACATTAAACTTCAAAACAAAAGTTGGCGCAGTTGCACAAATATATATAAACATATCCTTCTCCGCACGAGTTATGAAGGAAGAGAACCGCATCGAGAGGTGATGTTCAGCGTCCTCCTCTGAGTGTGTGTGTGTGTGTGTGACTGTAATAGTGCGTGCGGGAACACATGCGCAAAACAGTGGATATAAAATGATCAAATAAAAATGATTCATATATCATTTATACAAAACTAGGGCTGGGACAAAACATGATGTGCTCCCGCGCGCACTATTACAGTCACACACACACACACACACTCAGAGGAGGACGGTGGCGCTGAGACTGAGCATGTGCTTCTCTCTCGCGTGCTTCAACACAGCTAGCATACGCCACGCTAACTATACATGTGTAGGCTAGAGCCTGTATAGCTTTTATTAGTTACGAACCTGAGGCTATTCGTTAAACATTAACCCGAACCCGACCCGAAACCTGTGAGTTTCTCGGGACCCGTCGGGGTCGGGTAGCAGACCTCTAACACACACACACACACACACACACACACACACGTCTCCACCCCTTCCTCACCGTCCTCTCGTCTCCGCAGGGATCCCAACACCATATTCCGGGGAAACTCGCTGACGTCTAAATGCATCGATGAGACCATGAAGCTGGCGGGGATGCATTACCTGCGGGTCACGCTCAAGCCCATCATCGATGAGGTAAGCTCAGTCTCTGCCTTACAGCTGGGGTTGGGAAGCGATTACTTGAGGACAGGAATCGGATACTTCTTATAAAATTAAACTTTCGATTCCTCTTATCGATTCCTTTGTGAGCATTTCAATATGAGTTTTCAAGCGTGAGACTCTGTGTTCAGTGCAGGCGTGAGTAACTATAGAGCAGCTCTTAAAGTGACAGCGCTGATATTCCTGCTGCCGTCTCTATAATAACACTAATCACACAACACAGAGAAGATTCACTCGTTCTTCACTGAATAACTAAGTATATTTGTAATGTATATTTTATTTATAAAGTGCAGTGTTATTGTACATTTGATTACAGTTTCTGAACCCGAATACCTGAGTGAGTTAGTGAGGACGGTTCATCAACACTAGGGATGCACGATATTGGATTTTTGCCGATATTTTCAAACTAATTTTGCCCGATGCGATACTGATATATCGGTAATTTTTTTAAAGTGCAAAAAAAGCTTATTAAAGCTTCTATTAAAGTTCTCAGTCAAGAGCAGTGAGTGATTTCCTCTTTGTGTTTTGTTATTTTATTAACATTAAAGGGATAGTTCTCCCCAAAAATTTTAATTGTCATCATCTCTCAAGTTGTTTTAAACCCAAATAAATGTCTTTCTTCTGGTGAAAATAAAAGTTATTTGGAAGAATGTGGCTAACCAAACAGTTGCTGTACTCCAGTGACTTCCATAGCGTATTTAAGCACAAGAAAGAAATTAATCCAGGTTTGGAACAACATTAGAGTGAGTAAATAATGACAGAATTTTTATTTCTGGGTGCAGTTTCTCTTTAAGGACAAGCGGCAGCATATTATTACTGTCTCTTTAAGAACTGCACGCGACGCGTCTAATATACACACAGACAGTTTGCTTTCACTTTAGACATAACCAACTTTGTTTATGTAAATCTTGTGTGTATTTGACAGTATCAGCGCAATAAGACTCGAAAGATCAGTCCAGTATGCCGGCGCTGTGACGGCTTTAGTTCCTGTGAGCGTCGCGTGTACGCGCTCAGAAAAGCGGATGTTAGAACAGCGCATCAGCACGCGAATGACATGTTTAACTAGCAGGACTTTGACGCACATGCAAATAATTAACTTTTGTGAATTGCGGTGTCCCGTGAGTGTAACTCTACCTCTGGGTTTACATGTGATGTGAATGTACGTCGCGTTGAACTGATAGAATGCACGATACTATGATTTTTCTTCAAAAGCAGATCGTGGAGACATTTTAATCGTCCACGATCAAAAACCGCGTGAGACGCACACCCCTAGCTGAGTTTAACCCTTGTGTTCTGTTCGATTTCTGTGTACACCCCTTATGGACCGGGTCTAATTGACCCTAATTGGATTCAATACAATTCCTCAAAAATCACACTATGAAAAACAACAAAGATTTTAGATACAAACTGTAAACTTTTAATATCAACATTTGTCAAACATTACAAAAACATTATATCTGAAAATATGATTTATTAAAATGTTTTAAAAACAATTTTTTAAAACAGTTTTGTTTTGACAAAATTGGAAAATAAACAGTATACTGATTTTTTTTGCATGTATTTTTATTTTTATTTTTATTTTTTATGCTTTGAACATCGTAACTGAACAAAAAAAATTGCTGTATAATGAAATTTTTTCATTTTCCTAAGTTAACTTTCCCTAGTTTCCTAAGACCTATTTTCCTAGTTTCATTATTCACTCACTGGGAAGTGAGAAACCAAACATAACAAAAACATACATCAAATAAATGTTTTTTATTTATTTTTTGGCTCTGTGAAGCTGAGAAAATCCGCTTAAAAGTTTTGGTTAAAAGCTAGGTATTTTAGATATTTTGAATATTGAAATGAGAGCTTATTTTACTATCTGTGTCTGACAAAGATTTTCATCTGTAATTTGCTAATAATTCTAAACACTGTGATTTTAGCTTTTTCAAGTGTGTTTGGTTTTAGATGCACTTTTAGAGCACTTTTAGATGCACTTGCACGTTAGAACTGGAGTTGAAGTGCCCTGACATACAGAAAATAAATGTTTTTATTTTGTGTCTGTACAGTTGCTTTTGAATGGCTGTCTATGAGGGTCAAATTGACCCGCGAACATCACGAACGTAACAGTAATTTTGTTTGTATATGTCAAAACACATCAGCATGTTGAAACTTTGCATGCATGTTCATCATGATAAATGAGAAAAAGTCACAAAATATCAAGAAAAAAAACAAAAGTTAACCAGTATTTCCAACAACTTGAAAATCGAAACGGGTCAAATTGACCCGCAACATAACCCAAGGGTTAAGTTGCTGGCGCTCATGCTTCGGTCACGGTCGTCACGTGCGCCTAGGAAACACGCCACCCTATCGGCAAGGCTCATCGGCAGAAATATTCATACCAGCCGATGCCGATGATGGTCATTTTAAGCTTTTATCGGCCGATACCGATGTTGTCCCGATATCATCGTGCATCCCTAATCAACACTGCACCAAATTGTTTTATAAATAACGTACAGGTTTTTTGTATGAAGCCTGATGTATTTCAGGGTTTTCTGTGCTTCCTGTTAGTTTGTTTTATTTTTGATTATATTTTTTTAAGTTAGGTTCATATGGTTGTCTTGAGTATGTGTTTTGTTTGATACATTTCAGGGTTTTGTCCTTGTCAAACTCTAAATAAAACTAAACTAAACCTGAAAATCTGTTTATTTCAATCGTATCTTTGTTAAGTTGTGTCTGTTTGATGCGATTGCTCCTTTTTTATTTTTTTATTTCTGAGTGTTTACTTGTCTTTACTAATGCTTTACTTTTATATAAATTCGGCTAGTTGTTTTCTATGTTTTTTTTTAAACCAGAGCCAAACGCTCCTTTTAGTGTTCTTTAGCTGATGATTTCTGCTCATGATATTCAGCTACAATTAAATGTTTTGCAATAAGACTAAATTTGAATGATATCTAGTTTTTTTTTATTTTATTTTTTGTGCCTGATTGGAATCGAAATTAGGAATCGATAAGAAAATGAATTGGAATCGTTAAAATGCAAACGATTGTGTGTGTGCAGATCTGCGACGACCACAAGCCGTGCGAGATCGACCCCGTCAAGCTGAAGGAGTCGGAGAACTTGGACACTAACAGGGTGAGTCTGCTGAACACATCAGACCACGAGTCCCATATCACGATCCGATTCTAACATTATTATATCTTTTCTAATTGTTTGAATTATAAAGTCAGCATGTAATCAAAATGGACAATTCTTGTTGTTTTTTTATGGAATATTGACATGTTTATTCTAAATGATTCACATCATTATTGTTTTAAATTGAAAATATACAAATAAAAGCTCATTCAAAATATTAATAAATACTATAATACCAATAACTATAATACAAACAACACTGATAAAGAGAGATTATAAAAAATGCATAGCTCAAACAGTAAAGCTCACACATACTCACACACACACACACACACACACTCACTAGTCAAGTCACCTTCATTTATACATCTTGATGAGAATCAGTTCCTCTCGCAGCATCTCTTCTCTTCTCTGATGACGAGGGCGGGGCTTTAACCTGTCACTCACATGAGATCAGCCAATAGCAAACCACAACCATCCAATCAACTCCCCACAGACACAATCAAGCCCCGCCCACATGTGTTCTTGTTCCAGAAGCGCTTCACTCGATATACGACGCTATAGAGGAGAAGACCAGTGTAACGCCACTTTCATGAAGAAGTGATGTCACTGCAAGAGAAGGAGGAAATTATTCTGATTTAAGATGCTTATCAAGGAACATGAATTGAACACAATAATACTGTGCATTGATGAATCATTAAGAATAAACACTGCAATTTTGATTGTGCATATAAGCCACGATTGCCCTTGCGTTTCACTTTAACCATGCAAGCTTTTATACTCGCTCCAAGTTTTCAGAATTGGCGATTATTCTCCCAGGAAATGGATTATTTTCTACTAATGTTCTTGTGTGTTCTTGTCTCGCCAGGAAAACCTCCGCCAGTACGTGGACCGGATCTTCAGCGCCATCACGAGCTCGGGTGTGAGCTGCCCGACGGTCATGTGTGACATCTTCTTCTCCCTGAGGGAGTCTGCGGCCTCACGCTTCCAGGGTACACGCTCACAAACACGTGCTAAGAACGCTTGGCTAATGTTCACATTGAGCTAGGAAAACATCATTTCTCAAAACGTCCAGGGCTGCGTTTACCCAGAAGCACGATCAACTCGGGAAACGCAGCCTGTGTTATTAACCCTCTGGGGTTCTTCATTTCAGAGTCACACTCAGGACCTTCGGGTCCAAATGGGCCGGAAGAGTGGGATTAATATTTATTAAAAAAAAATCATCATTTTTTTTTTTTACTTGTTTTTTATAATATTTTTTCTTTTCTTTTTTGGTGTTTTGAGATAATTTCTAATATAAAACTGATTTATAATTAATATTAATGCAATAATTATGACCCATTTTTTCCCCCATTGAATATAATAGAAAATGTTTTATTTTTTTATTTTAAAGCTGTATTTCATTTTAGAGTCAAGCCTAGGCCTCATGAAAGCAATTTTTGAAATGAGATGGATGCCATCTGGTGGACAAACTGAGCATTTTAAAAATTCAAAACCCATATGTAATCTAAATTTATTAGTGTGTATGTGTATAAAAGTGTGTTTGTGTGTGTGTGTGTGTGTGGATGTGTCTGTTTTGCACTCTTGATGTTTTATAGATTCACCCCTTCACTGCTGTGTGCTTTTTTTCTGGATCGTGGCTGATTTGTAGATTGTACACACAAAAAAACTCTGTATTTTCACATTTTTGCCAATTTCCCATTCATTTCCTATGGGGGTCATTTTTGACCTGAAGGTCCTGAGTGTGACTATTTTTTTTACGACCACTTAGACTTTTCAAATCCTGTCCCCAATTTTTTTGGGTGTTCATATACCAAGTACCAACAAAGTCACCAAATTTCGGACCATTCCGATAAAGCTATGATTTTTAAATAAAAAATATTTAAATGCTTCGGGTCCATTTGGGCCGAAGGACCCCAGAGGGTTAAACCTTCTTGGTTATGTGAACGTTAAGGAAACATTCCATTCAATCAAACATTTTGGGAACGTTTTGAACGAACATCCAATTAAACCGTTTCAGAAAAATGTTCCATGAACGATGAATACATAATGTTTTGGAGAACATTATTAAAGACCGGATAACTCTGAGCTGGGCAATAATCAATTTAAAATCAATAGAAAGAGTTTCTCTTTAAAGGAGTTGAAACAAAACCCGAGCTCTGCCAGTGACTCAGATGTGACTTGGCCAAAAAAGTCCCAGTTCTCGTTTGCATTCACACTGTTCATGTACACAAGAGTGGACTCAGATCTCCCTTTGCTTCATTTCACGCCTGGTTAAAAGATTACGCGATTTGTACGACGGTCTGTTACGATAGGCACTGCGTCAGATTACACGATTTTGACTCCTACAATCTTGTCGTGTTGTGGACAAGAAACATGTCAGACTGTAATGTAATTTGGTAGTAAAACAAATTGTAAAAGTGTCTTTTATTGATGCAAAGATGAGTAGGCTATGTGTACAACTGCTTTTTATCACTTAATTAGAAGCACCATTTTTACTGTGTCGTCTGTCACATGACCACACATTTAGAAGCTTACTTAAAATGCAAAGTATTGAAAATCTAAACAAAGCTCTGTAAACACGTGCATTTTTGGGTAACACTTCACAATAAGGTTCATTAGTTAACATGAACTGCACGTATACCGCATTTATTAATCTTTAATGTTAAATTTCAGCATTTACTAATACATTATTAATATCTTGTTAACATTAGTTACTGCACTGTGAACTAACATGACCAAACAGTGAACAGCTGGATTTATATTAACTAACATTAACAAAGATTAACAAATACAGTAACAAATGCTCATGGTTAGTTAATATGTTAACTAATGAATCTTATTGTAAAGTGTTACCCATTTTTGCAACACTATCAGTGTGTCCCATCGGGTGATCAAACGTTCTACACACACTTCGTCATCACGCCTACATGAACCTAATACAGGAAATACGTCATGTGAGTAGACAAGGGGTCAGTGGTGTGTGTATTTTGGTTTCTCCAGAATACTTCTTGTGTTCTCCAGCGTTCCTCCGTCAGGGTTACACCGCCACCTTCAGGCCACACAGCAACACTGCAGAGAGCAGGATTAGATTCACACAGCGTTCTCTCAAAGTATGAACTCATGTTCTTCCAGGAACGCTTCATTCAAAGTTATCTGGTTTAATAATGTACTTGTGCATAATTCTAAAATTCATCTAACATTTGAGAACATTCAAAAGTAACGTTTCCATAATGTTTGAAGAATTAAATGTTCCCTTTCATTCATATAACTGGGAATTAAACATTTTAAAAACTAGAAGTTGGTCAGGGAACATTCAAAAGTAACATTAATATAATGTTTGCAAAATTATAAAATAGAATGTTCCGTATATATTCGCACTACCAAGATTTTTTTTTAAAACTGGATGTTTTAAACGTTCAGAAAATATTCAGAAATAACGTTTGCAAAGTTATGAACATGTTCTTCCAGGAATGTTAACAGAACGTTCATTCAAAGTTATCTGGTTTAATAATGTTCTCAAAACATTATAAAATGTTACTTGTACATAATTCATGGAATGTTTTTCTGAAATGTGTCAGTTGGATGTTCATCTGACGGTCTTTAAATGTAACGCCGTGTTTCGGAACGTTCAGAGAACATTCAAATGTAACGTTTCCATAATGTTTGAAGAATGGAATGTTCCCTTACGTTCATATAACCAGGATTTCTGTTTTAAAAACATTATTAAAAGAACATCCGAACATTCAGAAGGAACATTAATATAATGTTTGCAGAATTATAAAATGGAATGTTCCCTTAATTATTATTCTTTAACATAAAAAAATAAACTGGATGTTTCAAACGTTCTCAGAAGAGATTATTTATCATCATGAGCCGTGAGATCCGTGATGATGATGCTGTGTGTGTGTGTGTGTGTGTGTTCTCAGTCGACCCGGATGTTCGCTACACGGCTGTCAGTAGCTTCATCTTCCTCCGCTTCTTCGCTCCGGCGATCCTGTCCCCGAGCCTCTTCCACCTGCGACCTCATCACCCGGTGTGTGTACAACACACTCCACACACACACACTCCGTTCAGCTCCTCATCCGATGCTTCATTCTTATCCGTTCTGTCTCTTGTTGTGTGTGTAAAGGATCCCTGCACGTCTCGGACGCTGACGCTCATTTCCAAAACCATCCAAACTCTGGGAAGCCTGGCCAAGTCCAAATCTGTAAGTGTGTTCACAACAGCTATTCATATTTACACATCCTACAGTGCTACATTATCTATAATATAATATATGATTCACTAGAGCATGAAAACAGTGTAACTACAGTGAAATACTGAAAAGGACTGTAAGGGAAACTGTCCTCTGTCTGGACCGTGATGATGTCACTTCCTGAAATATGAAAGCCCCTGTGTTCATTTTGTGTTAATATATGTGTGCTTTCGGCATTTTCATTAGTTTGTGTTTTTTGCAATATTTCGAAATAAATTTAACACATACATTTTTCTTTCAGTTTTACTTTTAATAATTTTATATGTGCTTTTGGCATTTTTTTTATTTTTAGTTTTTTCAATATTTCTATATAGATTTAATTAATACATTTTTCTTTCAGTTTTAGTAATTTTGTGATGTGCTTTATTAGTTTTATATATATATATATTTATTTATTTATTTATTTATTTATATAGCTTTAATGAAAAAAAAATGTACGCTATGTTTTAGTTTTAGTTTTTTTTCCCAGTTTTTTTCTTCATGGCTAACATTTTTAGTTTTTTTATTTACCGTAAGTTTTCCATCCAATATTAGATTTGATCTAATATCAGCTTAATTTCAATTAGCGAAAATATATATTTTTTAACAGTTTTAGTAAAAAAAAAAAACAACTCTGTAAAGATCATACTATTATTTTTAATTAAAAAAAAACAAGTAATGCCACAGCATAACAAGGTTTGTGTTTTCCACACAAAAAAATACATATTTACAGAAAAACATTTAGGTAGGTAAAAAAAAAATGTTATGCTTTTTAACTCATTAAAATGTAGTGATTATGGCGTAAACACTGATATTCTGAATAATAGGACGTTATCTGGTCTGTCATAATGTCTGTCATAAGTGTAACTTGTTTCCGAACTTTCAGAGAACATTTAAAAGTAACATTCCATAATGTTTTAAGATTGTAATGTTCCCTTAACGTTCTCATAACCAAGAAGAACCTTTGGTAACACTTTACTTGAAGGGGTGTGCATAAGACTGACATTACACCTTCATAATCATGACAGGACACATGTCATGAATATGAAGGAGGGTTTATCCATGTTTATGACAACTGTCATTCGCTCAATTATGACATTTTGAATGCAAATATGACATTGTTTGAGATGTCTTTGTTATGACAACTTGACATAAACCAATACATCATAATCTGTCAGAAACAGTGTTTGGAATAACGGCGTTTAAAATACTGGCGTTAGGTAACGACGTTATTTTTTCAGTAACGGGGTAATCTAACTAATTACTTTTCCCGTCGTTACAACGCCATTAACGTTACTGGACGTTAAATGCGGTGCGTTACCACGGGCGTCAGGTTGGTTTGAAATGTGCTGGGGACAGAGACGCATTCGGAAGTGCATTTTCAGAAATGCTGGGTAGCCTACAAACTGTGCAGCCTCTCTGCTCAACCCGTAAATAAATCCATCGATCCACAACAATTGTGTGAGTTTTTGAATGGTCTAGTGGTAGAACTTTTGCCAAGCGTGTCAGAGGTTACAGGTTCTCATAGACAGGTTCTAATCCACGCTCGAATAGGTTTTTTTTTTTCTCTCATCAAAACTGAATATGTTCATCAGTGGTTACAGTCTATATCAAGCAGGGACACGGGACTAGACCCCGAAGCCGCCGCCAGGCGCCGCCATCTGCGCCATTTAGAATTTCAGCCGCCGCCAGCCAATAATTTTATAAGCCAAATTGAGCCGCCATCTGATAAAGTTTGGCTGAGCCGGCTAGAATTATTTGCATCAAATAATAATTCTATCATATAGAGACATACACACACGAAATAAACAATAGGGCTACACGAGATCTATTTTCCCACTGGATTCATAACAGCACAGTGTGCTCGTCGCTACTATACACAGACTTATATAGCACTGAACGTGATATATTACTGCAGTAACAAACCACCACCGTTTCCATATTGCAACGTTAATTCACGACGCATGCTTCAGTGTATTGAAGTGAAATGTGCAAAACTTTGTCCAAAATAATACTGATAACAGTGTGTACTGTTTATATTAAGCCGAGACACGGCAGGCAAAACATCGGGGTTTTTTTTACTGGTCAATATTGAGATTTTTGGATATTTGTCTTCAATAACATGTCTTCTTTCAGACTTGTGGTGAAAAAAAGTCCGAAATACACATTTAGGTCTTTATTTTACTACACTTCGTCTGTTTGCGTCTGTAGATTTCTCATAAATTCAACAAAAGTTTGCGTTCTTAATCAACATACTTCTCCGCGATCTCTGCCGTCACCCTCTCATCACATGCACCGTTAGGAAGCTCTCTCTCTCTTCTGTACAATCCTGTTGGATTCAAATATGGTCATTTCCTTTTTATCAGGAACCAATCGTGAAAGTAAAAAGACTGAATGCGCGATCTCATTGGCTGATGATAAATCTTTAAAGCCGTTTTATCAAAATGACCTGCTTCAGCCATTTGCCGCTATGAAAAGTTTGGCGGCAGCAGCAGCCATTTAGGTTTTGGCTGAGCCGGCTAGCCAGCCAATAACTTCATCAGCCAGCCATTATTCTCAAAACAAATGGCTTCGGGCTCTACACGGGACGGTTGAGTGCATTTTATTTTGTGATTTCACCGGAATGAATAGAGTCTCCACTAGGGATGGGCATTTTTCAAAAATATTACACTCGAATATTCGGGCTCATAAAAATCGGATATTCGAATATTCGTTTATTTAAATGAAGTTTAATGAAAAAGACGTTATTTTTTTATTTTTTATTTTTGTCACCATTTCTAAACAAGCTTAGGCTACAATTAGGCAATATACACAACAAGCTTACGATATATGTTAAAGTTTTCTTTTAGTTGAAAACATTAAACAGTAGGCCTATGTGTCAACAAAAAATATTAAAAACAAAAGCATTAATAAAAGCATGCTCAAGCAGCGCGAACAAAAAAAAAAACGCCTAATAAAGCAGATTGCGCCAGATATCGTACAGAACGCACACACACACTCGAGTCAGCATATGATTATCGTGTTTATATTGTTTCACGTTTATATTGAGAAAAACAATATCCACATGCAGGGGCGCCGCCAGCACTTTATGCTCGAGGGAGAAAAGGCGCTTTGCTGACAGACGCTTCAGAGACACAAAGATAACGGCGTTCTAAGTTTCTAACAGCACTTTGCGTTTTCTGTTCTTAAACCCGTCTCCCTCAACGAAACTTAAAGGGGTCATATAATGGTACATGCACTTTTACAAGTTGATTGTACTGAAATATGTGTTGGCAGTGTCTGTACACAACCATCATATAATGATAAAAATCCATCCAGTGGTTTTGTTTTAATCTCCTTATATGTTTTCCCCTGTCTTAAATTGAGCCGTTCGTTTTTGTGACGTAAATAAAACGGACGCCCCTCCCACGATTGTTGATTGACAGCCGCGACAGCCGCGTTTCAACACAGACCCGCCCTCGCTAGCTGTCAATCATAGTCAGCGCGGACCGGCGCGGTCATTGTTGATATGCTGGAGCACTGTCTATGAGCAAAATGGCTCTAAGCGATTGGTGTTCTGTTCTTGGGTGTAATAACGAACACAGTCATTTTAATGTTCCTAAATCCGAACCGCTGAAGACGCAGTGGCTGAGTTTGTTTTCAAAGGGAATATTCCCCACGAGCAACGTCAATGCTCATGTTTGCGCGAATCATTTCACACACCAGACTGCTTTATAAACGAGGGTCAGTATAAAGCTGGTTTTGCTAAGAAGCTGCTCCTGAAGAAAGGATCGGTAGCAGATATTCGTGTTCCTGCTGAACCTCCAAAAGAACTGAAGTGAGTGTAACATTTTATTAAACTTTATATTACTAACGTTATTTATATTAATCCTTGTAAATCGCTAGCTGCACGCTTCACAATGAATGCGTCTTAAGGTTTACTCTCAGGGTACATTACGGCATGTTTTCTATGTATGACGTTCTCAATATAATGCATAATCCCACGTTTATACTGAACAACGCGTTATGGTTATGTGTTATTGTGTTACAAACGGTGTACGCCAGAGCCGGCTCTGGTGACGCATAGAACAGAGAGGCGGAGTCAGCAAAGCTCATGATCATTTAAAGTCATATACATTGAAACGGCGTGCTGAAAACAGAGCTGTTTTTGACCAGGTAAAATAAGTGTTTTCTTGCAATACTAAAGAGAATTTTTAATTAAAGTATATTACAAACTTTTAATTTAGACCCTAAAGAATCATATTAGCTTGTACAAAAATGGCATTATATGACCCCTTTAAAGGAAGTATATGTCTCAAAATCATTTTGCTATAAGATAAGTTATCAATTAGGATCACGCGGGGTCCAGCTGCGCTTATGCAGTGATGGACAGCTGTCTTTCCTCATTCGACTGTTTGGATTTCATGTGATTTCTCATTGTGGTGATGATATTATAACTCAGATTAATTAATTAATTTGATCAAAAGTAATTCCATTTAGTAAGATCATTTTCAAGTAATTTCAAACTTCGCAAACAAATGCAGCCGCGGCAACGAGCGCTCAGCTTGAGTTCAAAACCAAAACAATTTAACGCTAGATCTCTTATTTAATAGCGAACTAAATGAATGCTCTGCTTGTTAACTGGAGATGTTTTATTTATTTGTTTCTAAAAGTGGTGGGTACAAAATGACTCGTGACAAAATCGCGAGTGCGTTTTTGTGCGTTACTATGTATTGATTGAATAAACTGTGTAATCCGAACGCACCCCTGGCTCACACAGCTAGTGAAGAGGTGGGGTAATAAGTGCAGTGAAGTGCAGGATAAACCTCTTGCTGTCTCTCGACGTGCAATAAATATAGAAAGTTATGTACAAACACCTGTCTGTTCTACTCATTTCAACTGACTTGTGAAAACTGCAACAAAAAAAAAAACTTTGTCATAATAGCAACTTTTTTTTACAGTAACGCAAATAGTTACTTTCCCTGGTAACGAGTTACTTTTATTATAGAGTAATTCAGTTACTAACTCAGTTACTTTTTGGAACAAGTAGTGAGTAACTATAACTAATTACTTTTTTAAAGTAACGTTCCTAACACTGGTCATAAATATGTCATAAACATGACATAGCAGATTAACCCTTTAGGCGCCAGAGGTTTTCTCCTAAAACGTTCGATTTTGACATCTTAATTTCAAAAGGCTAAATCTTGATAAAAAGTGATAAAAGATAGAGACTTTCTGTAAAGTAGAGAAATATTAAGGATGACCCAAAGTTTATGTAGGGATTACATTTTCCCATCTAATTTGCATATTATGACATCATATGGTGGCGCAATCTTGGATTATAGAATTTTCATGAAAAGTCACATGTTTAAATGATAAAATGCAGCACTTCTTTCCCCCCAAAATGTCCCTCACCTTCTGTATGTTACATTGCACAATACTGAATGCTCAGGTATATAGTAAGTAGTAAACAAACTGTGTAAATCATTAGTAATAAATGGTAGAAACAAACCGAATGCATGTAGTGGTTGGCCTTTTGCTGTAGAGATTTTCCAATTACTAAATACAGCAGGCACTCTGATTCCATGTATGGGGCACATATATATTATTCATATGACACACAAACACAAGTAGACAAGACCTGTTTAGTTCAAACGCTCACTCGCCACGGCAAGGCACAGATCATGAGTGAGATGACACGAGCAGCGTGGCCAGATCGAGTGTGCACAGCTCGGACTACTGTCATTGTCATCGCGACTCCTCACCCCGCCTCCACGTCGCCCCCTAACTGTCCTATGAATACTTCGACCTCGTCTAACATACCCAGTGGCATTAGACAGAGTCTCCACCACAATACTGTCGCCGCGATTGCGGAGAGGCTCTGATAAAACGGCTCACTCGCACACTAGCTCGCTTTTGTTCGCGCTGATTCAATGCGCTCTAACTCGAACATTTTGTATAGAAGCATGACGTTTTTTTGATTCGGGGATGAAGTATGACATGTCTGCCATCCAGTGGAGGGGAGGTTGAATGAAATTTGACACCCAATTTGACAAAATCGGCCGTTTTATTCAGTGCCGCATCTTGCCGAGTAAACTCGACCGTGGCGCCTAGAGGGTTAATTATCAAACTTAAGAAAGCACTTAGCTTTATGCGTTAACATTACATTAAACTGTCAGGTGGTTGGTTTTGACATTGGCTGTCATGAAGCCATTATAACATTTTAATGACAAATTCAATGTGTACCACTGTAGTCGAGGTCAAGAAACATATTCATGACACAGTTATAATGCCTCATGACAGCCAATGTCAAAACCACCTGACAGTTTAATGTAATGTTAACCCATAAAGCTAAGTGCTTTCTTAAGTTTGATAAATCATCTGCTATGTCATGTTTATGACAGATTATGATATATTGGTTTATGTCAAGGTGTCATAACAAAGACATCTCAAACAATGTCATATTTGCATTAAAAATGTCATAATTGAGCGAATGACACTTAATGACAGTTGTCATAAACATTCATAAACCCAATATTTATGACATGTGTTCTGTCATGATTATGAAGGTGTAATGTCAGTCTTATGCACACCCCTTCAAGTAAAGTGTTATCGAAACTTTTTTTAAACATTCATAGAACATTCAGAAATAACGTTGTAAGTTGATGTGGAGATTTAGCTCTTCTCTTCTCGTTGTTACAGGCCAATTTCAAAGAGTCCTACATGGCCGCTTTCCACGACTACTTCAATGAACAAAAGTACGCTGATGCGGTGAAGAACGTGAGTCTCGTGTCTCTAACATCACACCAGAAGTTACTCAGACACCAGATATCTTTTTTTATTTATTTTACTAGGACACTATAGTTCATTTGTGTAAGCGAGGAGAGCAAAATAAAGTAAACTGTGACATATTACACCCAATAATTCTTCATCCAGTGACTACCAGTAAAGATTGGGAGCAGAAATGATTCGCACACTTTGAGCTGATCATGTTTTGCTGAAGTGTGTTTTCTGTAATTGCTAATGCTCTTTTTACACACACACTGAACAACATGAAGCATTGCTTGGTCACTGGTTGAGCTAAACTGGTATTATCTAATTGTGTAGTTAAATTTAACAGCTGACAGATATTCAACATAATTCATGTGTGAGAGTCGAACAGAAGGACGGACAAAACCAGTCAAATATCCACTGATCTGAGAACTCTGAGTTCTGCTCATGTTTATCACCATTATAGCGAATAAACTGTGATAATGTGAGAAATGTTGAAGGAGTCTGAATGAATGTTGGTTTGACTGTATATCCTGTATCTCTGTGAGGTTCTACACACACACACTCACACACGCTTCCTCTCTCTGTCACAGTTCCTGGATCTGATATCGTCCTCGGCTCGGTGGGATCAGAAGAGCATCGAGACGCCCATCATGCTGAAGGAAGGGTGAGAGACGCTCACGGTCCAATCACACGGCTCGTACGGCCGTCACATGACACAGAGGCTTTATCAGTGTGTGTGTGTGTTTATGTTTCTCTGCTGGACGCAGGAGCGTTAAACTCGTTATTAAGAGGTTTGATGCCAAGGGCTCTGGCAGGTAAGACTCACCTGTGTTAGATGCCATTGTGACCTTTGACCTCGTGACCCTCATCATGACCTCCCCAGTATCCGAGACTGAACTAGATTATCCAAATCTGTGTTCTAGCCGTGATGTTCCTGCTGGACTCTCCCTTAGGGCTGGGACGCACTATATGAGAACGTGAATGCATGAACTTCATTTCCAGAGCCTTTTTACAGTTCATTTAAAAAAAACTATCGTTATATCATTAACACACGGAAACTCAAAGGTCTTCACCACAACCCGTCAAAATTACAGTTCGGTTTAACTTGATAATATATTACTGTTGCACAGTAGAATTTAATCTCAATTTAATAATAATAATAATACTAACACTAATAATAATAAATTATCAGAAATAAATTTTTTAGGAAATAATCACACTTTTTCTTCTATGTTTCTTCTATGCGTGCGTGCGCGCGCACGTGTGTGTGTGTGTGTGTGTGTGCTTGAGCTGTGCTCCATTTGCTTATCATTTATTCTCAATTTCCATCTATTGAAAATCTATTGAAATATTAAAAGGATCCCATCAGTGATTTTTCTTTCCAAGTAATGAGAATGCAGATATTAAATATTCACCTATTTTACACAACATTTACTGAAATTCATATATTTCTATATATAATGTTTTGTGCTAACGTTTTGAGGACATTATTAAAGACCAGAAAACTGAACGATTGTTCTATTAGCGTCACTGGAAGAGCCTTTGATCGTAACCTTGAGATGGCGTTCCCTGTCGGCTGTGTGTGTGTGTGTGTGTGTGTGTGTGTGAGACCGGAGGGAGTTTGAGTTTCTGAAGGGTGTTTCTGTTCTTCCAGGTTCATGATCAAACGAGCTCAAGGGCGAAACCGCTTCGGTCTGAAGAACTTCAAGAAGAGATGGTTCCGCCTCACCAACCACGAGTTCACCTACCATAAAACCAAAGGTAACGCAAAAGGTTCGTCCTGAACTCTCACTACAGGTGTGTGAGGATCATCTGCGTGTGTGTGTGTGTGTGTGAGGCGTCTGTGGAGGATCATCTGTGTGTGTGTGTGTGTGAGGCATCTGTGGAGGATCATCTGTGTGTGTGTGTGTGTGTGAGGCATCTGTGGAGGATCATCTGTGTGTGTGTGTGTGTGTGTGTGTGTGAACCCATCATCAGGACATCATCATCAACATCTCAATAACGGTCCATATAGAGACACATTACACTGATTCATGATGTGATGCGTGCATTATTAAAAGAAAACAATAAATAATCAATTCCTGAATATATTTATTTTTCATAATGATGCATTTTGAGGAAGTTGCTCATCAGTCGACAGAAATAATGGCAAATATTCCAGATTTTCGATGCATCAAATCATTATGAGTTTATATTGTCATGAATCACACAGTACAGTTCAAAAGTTTCAAAGAAATTAATACTTTTATTCATCAAAAGTGACAGTAAAGGCATTTATAATGTTACAAAAGATTCTGTTTCAAATAAATGCAACATTATATGTACGTTTTGAATATGGTTAAAATATTTACTACTGTTCAAAAGTTTGGGGTAAGATTTAAAAAACGAGTTATACTTTTATTCATCAAGGTGGCATTAAATCGATCAAAAGTGACTTTAATAGTGTTACAAAAGATTATATTTCAAATAAATGCTGTTCTTTTGAACTTTATATTCATCAAAGAATCCTGAAAAATAAAATGTATGACAATTTCCACTAAAATACGATCTGTTTTCAACACTGATAATAATCATAAATGTTTCTTGAGCATCAGATCCTCATATTAGAGTGATTTCTGAAGGATCATGTGACACTGAAGACTGGAGTAATGATGCTGAACATTCAGCTTTGATCACAGGATATAAATAAATAATAATAAATATTATTTAAATATATTATTATTTAAATTACACTTTACTATATATTCACATAGAAAAAAGCTGTTTTACATTGTAATAATATTACACAATTTTTACTGCATTTTTGATCAAATAAACACAGCTTTGGTGAGTAGAAGAGACTCTTTCAGAAACATGATTGAAATGATTGAACGCTAGTGTATAGAATTAAATTGATTATATTAATTAAAATGTTTTTGTTGACCGAAAACAGACAAAAAGACCTGCAGAAAACACTGACACACACACACTAATGATTCAAAGATGTTCCTGTCTGTACTCCGTTTATACTTCCATCCGCCAGTCCGGTGTGTGTCGGTCATTGATGAGTGTGTGTGATCTCCAGTGCTGATGTGTGTGTGTGTGTGTGTTGTGTCCAGGAGAGGGCGCTCTCTGCAGCATCCCTATAGAAAACATCCTGGCTGTGGAGAGACTCGAGGAAGAGTCCTTCAAGATGAAGAACGTAAGAGGAACTCTTTCACAGTCACATTTGATGAGTGTTTATGCAGCGTCTGTGTTTCTACATACAGGCAAACCAAACATCATTCAGACACCAGATATAACTCTTGATACTTTTTTACTAGGACACTATAGTTCATTTCTGTAAGTGAGGAGAGCAAAATAAAGTAAACTGTGACATATTACACCCAATAATTCTTCATACAGTGACTACCAGTAAAGATTGGGAGCAGAAATGATTCGGACACTTTGAGCTGATCATGTTTTGCTGAAGTGTGTTTTCTGTAATTGCTAATGCTCTTTTTACACACACACTGAACAACATGAAGCATTGCTTGGTCACTGGTTGAGCTAAACTGGTATTATCTAATTGTGTAGTTAAATTTAACAGCTGACAGATATTCAACATAATTCATGTGTGAGAGTCGAACAGAAGGACGGACAAAACCAGTCAAATATCCACTGATCTGAGAACTGAGTTCTGCTCATGTTTATCACCATTATAGCGAATAAATGTGATAATGTGAGAAATGTTGAATAATGTTTGGTTTGCCTGTGTCTGCAGATGTTCCAGGTCATCCAGCCAGAGAGGGCGCTCTACATCCAGGCTAATAACTGCGTTGAGGCTCGCGACTGGATCGACATCTTGACCAAAGTCAGTCAGTGCAACCGCAAGCGCTTGAGCACGTTCCACCCGTCGGCGTTCCTGAACGGACACTGGCTGTGCTGCAAGCTCTCGGCGGACGCGGCGCCCGGCTGCACGCCCTGCACGGGGTGAGTCACAATAACCGCTAGTGTTACGAGGACCTGCTGTTGTCATAGACTCGGAAGGCGGTTGTTTGTATCGGTGCGTTTTTAGTGCACATAAATTTGGTAAATAAACATTTATTTACACATCACACAACAAAAAATTTTTCACACAAATTCGGTATTTTTTCTGGTAATCAAAGGAAGACATAAAACATTCATTTAATTTCTTTTAATAATATGAAATTAAACAAACTTTTTGTCACACAACGTGCTGCATAATTAGCTTTACTGTTAAAATTAAAACATGGAAGAAGAAGAATTGTGATTATTCCCTTAAATAAAAGTTTTTTGATGATAATTTATTTGTATTAGTGGTATTATTATTATTATTACATTGAGATGCATCCAAATTCTGCTGTACAACAGTAATATATTTAAGTTAAGTTAAACCGAACTTTTATTTTGACGGGTTGCCGTGAAGACCTTTGAGTTTCTGTACGACGATAGTTTCTCAAATGAAGCGGTTAAATGCTCCCGAAGCGACTCTCAGAGCGGCTCTGGAGATGAAGTTCATGCATCCGTGTCCTCGTATAGGCAAAAAACAGCGCGAGCGTCACGTGTGTGTGTGTGTGTGTGTGTGTGTGTGTGAGGTTAATGAAACTGCGCCTCGTCTGCACCATTCATTCACACAGAACATGCAGGATTCGTATTTAAATAGTCTTTTTGCGGTTTAATAATAACACACAGTCTATTTTGTATTTATTCATCTAAAATAGTTTTATTTTATTTTTATTTTATATAATTTTGCCCCAAAACAATGTTAGCGGAAACACTGTAATAACAAACTTTCTTTTCTATAGCGCCTTTACATCTCAAAGCTTTGAGCTATTTTGCTTGTATAACACGTCGTCTTCTTAAACTAGTGGACAGAAAACATCCAAAACACATTTAAGTGTTTCTTTTATTGCACTATTTTGCGTCTGTAGGCTTCAGTTTGATGCATGGTGTGTGTGTGATGTGATCATGTGTGTGTTGTGTCGCTCAGGGGTCTTCCCGCCAACATCCAGCTGGACGTGGATGGAGACCGAGAGACCGAGAGGATCTACTCGCTCTACAGCACATACATGTCCAAACTGGTGAAGATGCAGGGTGAGTGTGTGTGTGTGTGTGTGTGTGTGTGAGAGAGAGAGAGAGAGAGAGAGAGAGAGAGAGAGAGCATTACATACACACTACCAGTCAAAAATAGGGATGCACCGAAATGAAAATTCTTGGCCAAAACCGAAACACCGAAAGAAATTATGCCAATTATTAGTACCATTGCATTTATGGCTATGACTGTGTACAAACTTTACTAAAATCAAGGCATTGCAATTGCATAAATGAATATAAAATTTTCAAAGAATAAATCAATTACAAATTATGCAAATATTTATTTAGCACATTGCAACAATTTTAAAATTTTTCGGTACGATTTTTCATGTTTTTAAAAGAAGTCTCTTCTGCTCACCAAGGCTGCATTTATTTGATTAGAAAGTACAGTAAAAATAGTGAAATATTATTCCAATGTAAATCATCTGTTGTCTATGTGAATATACAGTAAAGTGTAATTTATATCCCGTGATCAAAGCTGAATTTTCAGCATCATTACTCCAGTCTTCAGTGTCACATGATCCTTCAGAAATCACTCTAATATGATGATCTGATGCTCAAGACACATTTATGATTATTATCAGTGTTAAAAACAGTTATTTACATTTTATTTCAGGATTCTTTGATGAATAGAAAGTTCAAAAGAACAGCATTTATCTGAAGTCAAAAGCTTTTGTAACATTAAACACTAGCGTTCAAAAGTTTGGAGTCGGTGAGAATTTTTATTTTATTTTTTGGGGGAAATAAATAAAAGAAATCAATACTTTTATTCACCAAGGATTAATTAAATTGTTCAAAAGTGACAGTAAAGACATTTTTAATGTTACAAAAGATTCTATTTCAAATAAACGCTGTTCTTTTGAACTTCCTATTCATCAAAGTCGCACAGTGCATCTTATGAGTAAAAATTATAGATTTTTCTTTGATGCCAAAAATCATTAGGATATTAAGTAAAGATCACGATCCATGGAAATATTTCGTACATTTCCTACCGTTAATATATCAAACATGTATTTTTGTGAGTGAATGCAGTAAATCACCAACATAAATGCACAACTTTAAAGGAGATTTTCTCAATGTTTTGATTTTTTTGCACTCTCACCCTCAAATAACCAAATATTGTCCTATCATAACAAACCATACATCAATGGAAAGCTTATTTGTTCAATTTTCAATAAAAAAATGTATCCATCGACTCATATTAGAGTGATTTCTGAAGGATCATGTGACACTGAAGACTGGAGTAATGATGCTGAAAATTCAGCTTTGATCACCGGATATAAATTACACTTTACTGTATATTCACATAGAAAACAGCTGATTTACATTAGAATAATATTTAACAATATTACTGTTTTTTTTTATAATGCTAATCAAATAAATGCAGCCTTGGTGAGACTTCTTTTAAAAACATAAAAAAGCCAAACCCTTTGACTGGTAGTGTGTGTTGGATTCATGCGAACCTTTTGACTGGTAGTGTGTGTTGGATTCATGCGAACCTTTTGACTGGTAGTGTGTGTTGGATTCATGCGAACCCTTGCCCCTGCTGTTGCGAGCGCGATGCATGAGTCCTGTAACGCGTGTCTGCTCTCCCCCAGAGGCGTGTGGCAGTAAGTCGGTGTACGACGGGCCGGAGCAGGAGGAATACTCCACGTTCGTGATCGACGACCCGCAGGAGACGTATAAAACCCTGCGGCTCGTCATCTCGGCCGTGCAGACGCTGGAGCAGCAGCACACGCAGTACAAGCGGGACAAGTTCAGGAAGACCAAGTATGGCAGCCAGTGAGTGTCACGCGTTCCACAACACACCTCCTCTCAAAGCAGCTCAACAGGAAAATCATGATGTTGATGTTTATTATAATATCTTTATATTTTTATGCCTTATACAGGTGAAACTCCTGCAAAAGTGCAATTTATTTCAGTAATTCAACTAAATGGGCCCGCCGGCGGGCCCATTTGCCATTGCATGTTTAAAACAATAATATCTTCGTAAAAACCTAAAGTAATATTGCCAAACTATATATCATTTGAAAGCTTAAAATCTCTAGTTTTCATATTTGGTGGCTGTTATCTAAAATATATTACAGAGGAGCAGAAATGTATCAATTTGCAACAAGAATATTTCATATTCATTAGGAGTATTTAGGCCTTTATTTTGAAATAACAATAAACATGAAAAATCATGAAAGATTGGTAGAAACCTCAGTTTGTTTTCATGCCATGAGTTCAAAAGATAACACCAATTCCATTTTATGAGAAAAAAAGGTCTGAAAATGTTTTGAATATAAAGAAAAATGTATGGATTCTCGATTTGTAATGCGGCTGCGAGCTATAACGCTATAACGTAGTCTTTATGCATTTATTAGAGGTTTAATTCAAATCAAATACTGCCAAACCACCCATACTACTTCTGAATAGGATGTCTACTTCATAAATTGTATGAAAATTATGGAAATACATGGTTCAGATCACTCAAAACATATGAAAATGGAGGCGCCCTTATATGGGCAGTAATGGAGTCTGGTGTTCACCTAGTGAAAAAGTTGGGTACTGCGCCCGAATAAAATCTTACTGAAAGCTCATTTTTTGAGATATCAACCTAAAATTTGGAATACAACTTGTTCAGATATTTGACTTTAATTTTCTTGCAGTTTTAGAGTAAAATATATTTTGTAATATATATATTTTATATAAAATATTAATCATTATATTTTTACATTACACAATTTCATAAACTCAAACTTATATAACTTTTTTTCTGTTTCATTTTTTACAATTTCTAGACTTCTACAATAATCTGGAAAATGTCTTCTTTAAAACAAGACCAGCCATATGTCTATATTCCAAAGCATTCCTGAATTACAACCATTTAAGTTTGGATAGTGATTTTTATGTCTATGCAAAAAAAAGGGGGGTGCCAGTTAACAGGTTAAAAGGTGAAACTAATATATTATATAGACTCATTACATGCAAAGTGAGATATTTCAAGCCTTTATTTGTTATAATTGTGATGATTATGGCTTACAGCTTATGAAACCGTTTCACAATATTCTAATTTTGAATTTGGGGTTTTCATAAGCTGTAAGCCATAATCATCAACAATTATAACAAATAAAGGCTTCAAATATCTCACTTTGCATGTAATGAGTCTATATAATATATTAGTTTCACCTTTTAAGTTGAATTACTGAAATAAATGAACTTTTGCACGATATTCTAATTTTTCGAGTTTCTCCTGTAGATACAATCACGTTGATCAAGTTGGTAGTTAGACATTCCCACTTCCCTTTTCCGCTACAATTCATCACGTTTGTGTTTACAGGGAACATCCAATCGGTGATCAGAGCTTCCAGTGCTACGTCCGCCAGCAGTCAGAGAGCTCCACCTACTCCATCTGACCACGCCCACCGTCTCCGTGGCAACAGTTGTGATTGACAGGGCGGCGGCCACAGACGAAAGCTGAAACTCTGGTGTTTTTATATACGATAACCGAACGACGGCTTCCTCTGAACATGCGTCACGCTCGCGACAGTGGACGATGTAGCTTCGCCTCACACGCCCGTTTTAACATTTTATGATGTTTTTAAGCTGGAAGGCGATGAGACGTCCTCTAGTTGTGGATGCTTTTATAACGGAGGATTGCAGTTGAAGTCTTCAGGACCACAATCCTTTGCGTTCACAAGGTTTCAGGTGTTCTGGTGAACTCTAACTGTGTTTTTAACTGGTGTAACTAGATGATGGGAAATGTTGTGCTCTGTTTCTGCCTGCACTTGCCCTCCGTACAGACGTGTCCAGTGTTGACTCACCCTTTCACTAGCAGCTGAAGACGTGCTGCATTGTGGGAAACGTGTCGTGTGTGTCGGAGCATGCCAGACGTCCTCATCCCAGCATGTGACACTAAACGAGTTTCTGACGGTTTGTGGGTCCAGTTGTGTGTGTTCAGCATCACATGAACGTCTCTGCTGGATATTTGTGTTTTTATACTTCCTGTTGTGTGTCACGTCCTGTAGGAACGTGTTTTAAATTCACTGTGTGTGTGTGTGTGTGTGTGTGCGTGTGTGAAACTGAAGCGAGCGCGCATGAGTGTGTTTTATTGATTAATAATTAATAATAACTCACAGTCAAAATTTTTTGAGACGTTTGATATGGATGTGATTATTTTGATGCATTTCATAAAAAAAACATGTCCTGGTCATATTTCACCCTTAAATCAAAAGAATATATATAAATATATAGACATATACATTATATATTCACTTAAGACGAATAGCTTGTATTCCTCATTTGTCACTTTGGATAAAAGTGTCTGCTAAATGAACAAAATGTAAATGTGTGTGTGTAAATATATATATATATTTTTATAGTTATTTATATATGTATACACATATTTTAATATTTACATAATTAGTAAAGAAACTCAAAGCCATTTTCCGGCATTCTGACTATTTTGAAGACAATTAAACGCATTAACCCTTCAAATTCACATTATTCTAATATTCAAATATTTTTCACAGTAATTTGACAAATACTGATGCTTTATTTTCTGTACGGGGAAAA
This sequence comes from Rhinichthys osculus, assembly GCA_029959095.1. Taxonomy (NCBI): domain Eukaryota; kingdom Metazoa; phylum Chordata; class Actinopteri; order Cypriniformes; family Leuciscidae; genus Rhinichthys; species Rhinichthys osculus. The sequence continues at coordinate 500,556 of JARWKJ010000005.1, read as the reverse complement.
TCATTTCTTATTTCCTTATGATTTCGGGGTGAAATATGCGCTGGAGATTCACGCTTACCTTCTTCTGTGTCCGCAGACGTTACTATGGAGCTGTAATTTTGTTCACACTCAAGTTATTGTGTTTCTGTACATCCTTCAGTCACGCATGTTCCAGTAATTCTGCATTTCAGCCCCCAAATTAATTGCTATTTATTTTTATATCACAGAATAATGCTTTTGTGAAGAGAAAAAACCCTGAAAATAATCCAAACGCACAGTATGAAGAATGCAATAATGTCACTTATGAGCAATTCTGGATCTGAGTAATTGATGAAGGGACAGCCGTGTGTGTGTGTGTGTGTGTGTGTGTGTGTGTGTGTGTGACGTGTGCTCATGTGACGCGTGTGTACAGACCAACTGAGTAAACCAGACACACGCTTCTTTATTCCAAATTAAGGCAATAGCAAAGAGATCCGTGTCCGAGTCTTTATTCTCTAATGCGGTCACCAAACACAGAAGAATCACTGAGATGAGAAATGACACAAAACAAAAATTTAGTTTTGCTGTCCCGTATAACCTTCCATCCGGAGGAAAGTTTAAGCTCCTCGTTGGGCTTACAGGTGTAATCAAACTATTAAATTATTAAACTTCCCCATTGCAAATCATGTTTATTGCCAAAATGTACAGACTATCAGCCGTTTGCAATGAACAAATCAAACAAGTGATTGAAATTGCTCAACACAACAGATGTTTCAAGTGGTTTCCCCAAATTCAATTGCATATGCAACTTCTGCAGTCTCAGAATTATTCCCCCCTTCATGTCAAGCATCTTCAGCTCTTAGTAGAACAGGCTTTTGCTGCGAGCGAGGTGTATAAGCGGACGGCAGCGTTCCTCATGACTCACGATGAGCACCGGCCTCCAGCTCAGGGCTTGACATTAACTTTTTGAGGCACTTGTCCTTCAGACAAGTAAATTTAGGTTTCTCTTGTCCATGCACAAAAGTCACTTGTCTGGGTAAAGATTTATAATTTTATCTAGGGCTGCACGATTTGGGGAAAATGTCATATTGCGATTATTGAGTTCAATATTGCGGTTGTGATATGCGATTGCGATATAATAAACAAATGGTTTCATGAGTTAACTTGTTTGGTTCTAAACCAAATGCACACACAGATTAGTGATAATTCAGAAATTAGCAATAACAACTAAATGATTGATAACACCTATAATGATCAATAAGCCATTGATGTCTGGATAAAAATTAACTGTCTAACAGGTAGGACATATACAGAAGTTGAATAAAGTTATCAAACAGTCTGAGCTGCATAAATTATATATAGACTACTACTTATTGAAGCTACACAAGTTCTTTAGTCAAGAGCAGTGAGTAATTTTCTCTGTTCCCTTTGTTCTTTCAGTAACTTTACTGACAGAACGGTTTACTGGTAGCTGGCCCTTTAAGAGCAGCCGCTGTGGACAGAGACGCGGATATCACACGCGCCTCATTCTCTCACGAGTCACAACTCTTTATGTCCATCATAAGACTGTTCTTATGTTATGAAGATACTCGACAAATGACATTTTGGCTTAATAGAGGGTATGCGCATGACGTCACCGTCGGCCGGAGTGAATGCGCTCACGCCCACAAGTGGCAGAAAGACTGAGCGGCAGCATTTGTTTTCAGCGTGAACGCCGTGAAAATCACACAAAACACATCTAAAACGGGAAAGAGCTTTGCGATTGACTGTACAACTAGATTTGACCAGAAATCTGAGGTACTGTATATTTTTACAGACTGCAAAAAGCTACAGAACAGACTATATTCTGCATAATTGGATGTTTTTAAATAAACACTGACAAAAAACTATACAAGTTTTAGGGCTGGACGATATGATGATATACAGTATAACATTAATGTAAGTGATCACTCATATTTAGACCTATCTATATTGTATAAATATAAAACGTTTACAGGCAAATTGTCTTAATTTATTTCCCCGGCGTCGAAATCAGGCACATATAAAAGTCAGGAAACACGATTCCTGGCTGCATGTCAATATCCATGAATCACTGGATCTTTGATAAGTTGTAAGGAACACTATATCGAGTCCAACTTTTAGTTTAAACTGATAATAGTTTGTTTTACTCGCGTTAACGCAGTTTCCCCTATTAACTCCAGTCACGCAGCAGCTCTTCTGCCACTCAGTCCCGCTGAGGGGGGCGTGTTCCGGCGGGGAAGTGACGTTAATGCATTCCCTCTATTGTGTGTGTTGTTGATGTTCGTTCAAGCGCGAAAGAGAACTTCTGGCGCGCGGTCTGTGCATGCGCATTATACTGGCGCGCGTCTTTCTGTGAGTCACATTCAGGACATTCACAGGCAGCGCGAAAAAATGTGTTCGTTTTTAAATCGGTAAAATAGATGTAACGAGTGGCACATAACGTGAAGTAACATGCCATTTTATTTTGTTTGAAATTTAACTTGTCCGGTCGGACAATTTTCTCTTCTACTTGTCCTACAAAAAATCCACTTGTCCCGGACAAGCTTTAATGTTGAGCCCTGCAGGGATATTCTTAGCCTTCTTCAAATCCCTCCAGAGAGTTTGTATGGGGTTCGAGCCAGGAGACTGTGCTGCCCCATGTGTCTCCCAGCACTTCTCCTGACACCGAGCCTGGGTGGAGTCTGAGGAACGCTGGGGGTCGTTGTCCTGTTGAAGGTCCGAGCTCCAGCCTCCAGGATCTCCTGATCCTTCGGTGATCATCTCTCCTTCCTCTTTCTTTACAAATTGACCCCAACAAATTACTTGTCTGGCCTTAAAAATGTATAATACAGAATTATACAGGTAGTGTAACCACTGTTCCTTTAACTTTGAACTTGCAAACTATCTTTGTATCCTGTTCCCTGTTTGTGAAGGGCGATGATACTGTATCTCCTAGCCTTTTGGACCATTCTTTTGCCTTAGCCATATTTCTAACATGCAGTCCAACGTGACACTCAACAAACCTCGCCAGTTCAGATATTTCATGTGTTCTAGCTCTAGCACACCTGGTGCAGCTAATGAGGCCCTTGATTAATGAGACAACACCCGTTTGGCAGATCTGTGCTGTTGTGAGGGATTATATTCAGGGGGTTGAATAATTTTGAGACTGCAGAAGTCATTAAAAGTTGCATTATCAGTTGATTTGGGGAAACATTTGATGTGTTGAGATGTTTCAATTACTTTTGTTTGATTTGCTGAAACAGCTGAAAGTCTGTAAATTTTGCCAATAAACCTGATTTGCAATAAATATTTTCGATTACAACTGTAAAACAGACTCAAATGAGTTGTATAAAATTAACGTGGAGCAGTTTTGAGTTGATGTTGAAATCTCTGACTTTGGTGTCCTGGCAAATCTTAGAAGTTTCAATTCAATTCACGTTTATTTGTATAGCGCTTTACACAACACACTGTTTCAAAGCAGCTTTACAGAAATTTACAGTCCACATTACAATTTAGAGTGATTATTATAAGAGGAAACTGTCTAAGTTATTCATTTCAAAAATGTACATGTAATCACAGTTAGTTAAAAAATGTATTAATTTAAACAATGTAATAATTTAAGGCAGAGACACTGAGCTCACTGAAGTAGTGAATACTTGTTTGAAACATTGTTGAAAACTTTTTTTCCAAGTAAATAAAACGCTGATTTTATTTTTAACTGGAGAAATTAAGAGGTTAAATTCATTATGTATCAAAAGCAAAATCAGCTTATTCCTGTTACATAATTTCCTTTTACCTTCACACCCGCGTGCCCGCGCACATTCACCAGCTGAGGGCTGCTAGTTCACCCACGCTTAACTCACTCACTATAACTAACCCATGCTGCTCAGTCATGAGTGCGCTCGCCTACTCGAGCTAGAGGACCGTGAACGGGAGGAACCGAGTGTTTGGGTTCGGATCAGAACCGGAAGTGTGTGTGGTTCGAGTGAGTGGATCTTTATCCGCCTGAAAGCGCGAGCATGAGGATTCTGATCGGCCTCGCGTTTCTGCTCCTGCGCGCTCAACTCTCCGAGTCACACCGATGTGAGTAAAACAGCGAACACACACTCTCACACACACACAGATCTGTTTAACACGCGTTTAATGTCACACGGGGATTAAAAGTGTTGTTAGCAGCAGCAACCGTTACTTCAACGAGCCGTTTGTTCAACAGTGTTTACTTTTACTTAACTTTACAATGTTTACCTTTTACCTCAGTTTACACCACAACATAATAGTTACTTTAGTTAATGTGACCTGTGGTGATTTGGTGTTTGTCATAACAAAACGACAAAGATTCCGAGTCAGATCTCTTATACTGTTGTGGTTTTATATCATAAACAACTGGTACTTGGGAGGAAACTATGGTTACCATAGTAATTTTGGTAACGCATGACGTGAATATGATGGACCTCTTTACTTGTAAGTTGTAATGAAGTCACGCAGTGTTACAATGTTGCAGTGTTTACAAAACGAACTATTTACAACGTAATAATGTTGCAGTGTTTACAAAAGTAACTTATAGAGTTTTGGCAAAATTATCAGTATTTGTGAAGTAAAAATGTTGCGGCATTTATAAAAGTAACAATGCTGTCAAAATGAACAGTATTTACAAAAGTAACTGTAACAGTTTTGCTAATATTAATACTGTACAAAGTAAGAATAACTGTTTTCAAAACTAATTGTATTTACAATTTAACAGTGTAGCCGTGTTTACAAAAGTAACTGTTACAGTTTTGCCCAAATTATCAGTAACAAAGTAAAAATGTAGCCGTTTACAAAAGTAATTGTAACAGTGTTTTCAAAACGAACTATTTACAGCGTAATAATGTTGCAGTGTGTACAAAAGTAACTGTTAGAGTTTTGGCAAAATTATCAGTATTTACGAAGTAAAAATGTTGTGGCATTTATAAAAGTAACAATGTTGTCAAAATGAACAGTATTTACTAAGTAACAGTGTTTACAAAAGTAACTGTAACAGCGCTGCCAATATTAATACTGTACAAAGTAAGAATGTAGCCGTGTTTACAAACTTAACTTATAATGTGGACAAGATTAACAGTGTTTACAAGAGTAACTGAAACATCATTCTGAAAAGTAATAATAATTATAATCTTAATTTTCTATAGCGCCTTCTTCTCAAAGCGCTTCAGGAATAAGAATAAAAGAGAAATACAACTATATAAAAAGAAAAGCATTCATAAAAGTAAATATAAAACATGTTATCAAAACAAATCCAGAATTAAATGGTATAGAAAAACTCAATCTGCCAGCCTGACCGATCAGAAACATGAGCTGATAATGAAGCCCGTGTCAGTCAGACTGAAGCTTTAGCTCGTATTTATTACAGGAATTATGAAAATGTTCTGTTTTGAGGACATATCTGTCAGCCTCGACCACAACTGGTTTGTTAGGATAGGACAATATCTGTCTGAGACACAACTATTAGTAGATCTGGAGTCTGAAGGTGCAGAAGAATCTAAAGATTGAGAAAATCCTCTTTAAAGTTGTGCATTTATGTTCGTGATTTACTGCATCCACTCACAGAAGTAAATATTTGATATATTTATGATACGATATGTACTAAATATCTTCATTGGAACCAGATCTTTACTTAATATCCTTAATATTTACTTAATTAACCCATATAATGTACTGATGGCTATTGCCACACATACAGGTGAAACTCGAAAAATGTGAATATCGTGCATTTTGATGATTATGGCTTACAGCTTATGGAAACCCCAAATTCAAAATCTCAGAAAATTTGAATATTAAAGGTGCAAAACGCAAGTCTCTGAGTTTTTGCAGAACTACGCCCCCTCTGGCGACAAGCGAAACTGCAACCAATTCTGATTGTACATGTATCTAGCTTACGCTAAAGCATTACACCTTTTTTGCATGTCATTTGTTGTCATACATAGATTTGCCGTATCAGACATTAGAGACTGGGCTATATCTTACCGTTTTATCAAGAAAAAAGCCAACTGAGGATCCCGTTTGAGCCCTAGAGCAGACCGGAGATCTCTCCAGTTGTTGAATGCCTTCCCGAGGTTGACTCTCGTCTTACTCCTTACTGTCTGACTCCAATTTGGCCCTTTTGGTGGCACTAGACAAAAATGTTCTTTTCTTTACTTTACATGGAGTTTGCGTTGGGGTTTGGAATGGACTACAAGCCGGTCTCTTTGAATCCATCTTCTAGCTTTGACGCACGAGTTGTCTTCGCTGATGCGGAGAATGGCGGCGCCGGCGAATACACAAACCTGCGAGACACAGCCTGGTGAGCGTGAACGCGCATCACGTCACGCCAGTCTCAAATTCGAGCCCGAATCCCTCTTATATATTTTACTGTACAGGATTATAGAGGCAATCTCAGTGTGCAGAGAAGGGCTCATTCAGCCCATCAGGCAGTTCTTTAAGCATGTATAGGATAGAAAAACAGGTATTTTTAACATGAAAAGTTGCGCAATGCACCTTTAAAAAAATAAATAAATAAATAAATAAAAAGGGTTTTTAATTCCGGAAATGTCGGCCCCCTGAAAAGTATAATCATGCATACCGGTATGTAAATACTATAGTTAGTTATATATCCTAAATATATTAGTTTCACCGTTTAATTTGAATTACTGAAATACATGAACTTTTGCACGATATTCTAATTGTTTGAGTTTCACCTGTAGACCCGTGCGACCCGTGACTGCGTGGTGTTGGGGCCCAGGGTCACATTTATCACAGGAATAATGAAAATGTTGTAATGTTGTGTTTTGAGGACATATTTGCACCGTTGGCCATTCCAGTGATGTCTGCGTCAGTGAATGTGTGTGTGCTTCACGTCCAGTTCTCGCAGCGCGTCAGGCGTCGGAGTTCCTGCGGCGGCACCGGCGGGCGAACACACTGTTCGAGGAGAGCAAGAAGGGGAACCTGGAGCGCGAGTGTGTGGAGGAGCTGTGCAACAAAGAGGAGGCGCGCGAGATCTTCGAGAACAATCTGGAAACGGTGCGTCAGATCCTCAGATCAATGTGCTGGTGTGTGTGTGTGTGTGTGTGTGATGCTCACACTGTTGACTTCGACATTGACCCGTACGCGTGTGTGTGTGTGTGTGTGTGTGTGGAGTGAGTCACTGAGTCAATCAGCTTTATTTATACAGCGCTTTACAGCACACAGTGTGTCACAGAGATAACAGGAGAATAATGCAGCAAAGTGTGTGTCCAGAAGAGAATAGCGTCTCAGTCCAGCTTAAGGAAAAACCCGCCTCTTTCACAGGCTTACAACTGTGCTTGATTTTAATGTTGAATTTTCTGATGTAAACTCCCTTTATGATTTGTTTTGCGTTCTTTCTTGTTTTTTAGATATTTATCGTGTTGTACAGCACAATGGCCAACTGTTGCTTTTATTGTGCTGTATAAATACAAGTTGATTGAGTAAGTTCAGTGATGGTTCATTTCTGTTGTCAAAAAGTCATTAATTTAGTTCATGTATATACACTCACCAGCCACTTTATTAGGTACCCCATGCTAGTAACGGGTTGGACCCCCTTTTGCCTTCAGAACTGCCTCAATTCTTCGTGGCATAGATTCAACAAGGTGCTGGAAGCATTCCTCAGGGAGTTTGGTCCATATTGACATGATGGCATCACACAGTTGCCGCAGATTTGTCGGCTGCACATCCATGATGCGAATCTCCCGTTCCCCCACATCCCAAAGATGCTCTATTGGGTTGAGATCTGGTGACTGTGGAGGCCATTTTAGTACAGTGAACTCATTGTCATGTTCAAGAAACCAATTTGAAATGATTAGAGCTTTGTGACATGGTGGAAGTAGCCATCAGAGGATGGGTACATGGTGGCCATAAAGGGATGGACATGGTCAGGAACAATGCTCAGGTAGGCCGTGGCATTTAAACGATGCCCAATTGGCACTAAGGGGCCTAAAGTGTGCCAAGAAAACATCCCCCACACCATTACACCACCACCACCAGCCTGCACAGTGGTAACAAGGCATGATGGATCCATGTTCTCATTCTGTTTACGCCAAATTCTGACTCTACCATCTGAATGTCTCAACAGAAATCGAGACTCATCAGACCAGGCAACATTTTTCCAGTCTTCAACTGTTCAATTTTGGTGAGCTCTTGCAAATTGTAGCCTCTTTTTCCTATTTGTAGTGGAGATGAGTGGTACCCGGTGGGGTCTTCTGCTGTTGTAGCCCATCCGCCTCAAGGTTGTGCGTGTTGTGGCTTCACAAATGCTTTGCTGCATACCTCGGTTGTAACGAGTGGTTATTACAGTCACTGTTGCCCTTCTATCAGCTCGAACCAGTCTGGCCATTCTCCTCTGACCTCTGGCATCAACAAGGCATTTCCGCCCACAGAACTGCCGCTCACTGAATGTTTTTTCTTTTTTGGACCATTCTCTGTAAACCCTAGAGATGGTTGTGCGTGAAAATCCCAGTAGATTAGCAGTTTCTGAAATACTCAGACCAGCCCTTCTGGCACCAACAATCATGCCACGTTCAAAGTCACTCAAATCAACTTTCTTCCCCATACTGATGCTCGGTTTGAACTGCAGGAGATTGTCTTGACCATGTCTACATGCCTAAATGCACTGAGTTGCCACCATGTGATTGGCTGCTTAGAAATTAAGTGTTAACGAGCAGTTGGACAGGTGTACCTAATAAAGTGGCCGGTGAGTGTATATATATATATATATAGCGGCTCTGGAGAAACCGTGATGTCATCGTCCAGCTCAGTTCTCATATAATGCTGTCGATGCAGGAGATCAATAATATTGTTGAATATTAAACTGAGAAGCTTTTGCTGTGTATTTTGTCTGTGAATAATCTCATGTTCTTTTAATCTTCCAGGAATATTTCTATCCCAAGTACGTCGGTAAGTCGCCCTCGTTGTTCTTGTGCAAATAAACACTTGTTGTAATCCACATGCGTGTACAGTGTGGAGTCCGGATCTGTGATGTCATCAGGCTCCGCCCCCGAGAATCACGAAACACATTATAAACAAAAATTACACTACATACTTTCAGTGCATATATTAAATGTGTAACACTTTACAATAAGGTTCATTAGTTAACATGGACTAAAAATGAATTGCACGTATACAGCATTTATTAATCTTTGTTAATTTTAACATTTACTAATGCTTTATTAAAATATTGTTAACATTAGTTACTGCACTGTGAGTGATCAAACAATGAACAGCTGTATTTATGTTAACGTACATTAACAAAGATTAATAAATACTGTAACAAATGTATTGCTCATGGTTAGTTTATGTTAGTTAATATGTTAACTAATGAATCTTATTGTAGTGTTACCATTAAATGTAATGTTTAAATATTCAAATTTGGCATTGTCTAATTAAATACGCACTAATTTGCATACATTTAGACTGAATAAAGGCAGATTCAAAACCCTAGTTTGACATTTTAGAGTTAAAGGTTTTTCCAGAGGGAGTTTTGACAAATAAATCAGAAAATACTGTATTTGCACCATGTTTTCAGAGTTAAATGTTGTATAAACAGGCGAATGATATATGAACAACCCTTCAGAATATAGATATGAATACATCTGTAAAGTTTAGTGTGTGTGAAGCTGCTGAAGTGGAGATTTCTGACTCACACTCGCCGTCTGTAAAGAGCTTTGAGATCAGATAAACTCTTAAACGTGTGTTTTGGATGTTTTCTCTCACGTTACGGAAGAATAGAGTAAAACTGAGCAGTGAAATCAAACTTCTCCGACACTGATCTGGGATGTGCTTTGTGGACAATCCTGAAACTCACTGATTAACTTCCACACTGTGATGCATCATGGGAGAACAATGCTTCGGGGGAGCGCAGTGTGTGTGTGACTCTTCTCATGTTGTTGTGTGTGTTCAGTGTGTCTGGGATCTCATCGCGTCGGGATCAATAACCCAAACTCGGAAAGGCCCAGGATCCCCCAGGACCTGCGCACCTGTGTCCAAGGTGACCCGACGCTCGCGGATACTCCTGATGATGATGATGATGATGATGATGATGACGTTTGAGCTGAGCTGTGTGTGTGTGTGTGTGTGTTTCAGAGATCAGTAACCAGTGTCTGCCGCTGCCGTGTTATAAGGAGGGTTACGAGCGCTGTGTGGACGGTCAGGGCAAATACACGTGTGTGTGTAAACCGGGCTGGAGGGGTCAGAACTGTGACCAGGGTGAGTGTGTGTGTGTGTGTGTGTGTGTGTGTGTGTGTGTGTGTGTGTGTGTAAACCGGGCTGGAGGGGTCAGAACTGTGACCAGGGTGAGTGTGTGTGTGTGTGTGTGTGTGTGTGTGTGTGTGTGTGTGTGTGTAAACCGGGCTGGAGGGGTCAGAACTGTGACCTGTGTGTGTGTGTGTGTGTGTAAACCGGGCTGGAGGGGTCAGAACTGTGACCAGTGTGTGTGTGTGTGTGTGTGTGTGTGTGTGTGTGTGTGTGTGTAAACCGGGCTGGAGGGGTCACAACTGTGACCAGGGTGTGTGTGTGACCAGCGCTGTCTGGGATGTCATATAAGTGATGCAAAAGTGTAAATAATGCATGAGTAAACTGCACACTGTTGGTTAAAGCGCCACCTACTGGTTAGTAGTTAGTATGAGTAGTATTCTCAAGAAATATAATATCTCATTAAAGTAACAACAGGTAGTTTTTTCCTCTCGGGCTCCCCCTACAGTTGGGAAACAGTATTGTCCTCTACTACTGTCGTAAACTGTCATCCTACATGCACGTGCATTTGTTGACAACCATGATAGCCCTGAACACTGTAGGAGGAGGTCACATGCAGGTGTTCCCGCGTGTGTGAAATGTCTTCATCCCAGGTACAGTGGCATATATTTCAGCATGTCATATGAATATAATTTCATGTGTTTTATTTTTTTTATAACGACAAATGATCGCGTTTACAAGCCAGCGTCATTATAGTAGCCTAGTCTATTGGTTACCGTTTTACTGAATCTATATGATACTTCAATGCAATGTTTGAGTGGTTGATAATAACCATATATCGTCAATATTATAATATCAAGCTACCATAAATGAATCTGCAAATTTTACAAATCGATTTGCATTATAGCTTGAGGCAAGACAAATAAACAAATATCACAGACATGTTAGGTATCCTAAAATATGATTTTATTAATAATCTTCCTCCTTTCTTTGTACATGTTGAGTAGACTACACTTTTTAGGTCAAACATTTGCTATTTGCATTTCATCGATTGCAAAGTTCAAATCAGAACGAGAATACTAGCGATAGCTAACCATCAAAAACTAGAATATCTTTTACTAGCTACCAGATTGATAATTCGCTACTACTCTAGCGAATTAGAGAGGTTAGAGAGAGGCATTCTTTTTTCGATGGGGGGTTCGATGCTCCCTGCACACGCAAGGTCTCTCGCTCGCTTTCTCTCTCTGCCGTCCGCGCGCGTTGGAGCACAGTCTCTGTCTCGCGTGCGCGCTCGCTCTAGATTCCGGGAGATTTGAACTAATTTGCGGTATAACTTGTCGATCACGAGTGGCTCAACAGGTAGAGATCTATAAATAAACTCATCTTTCAGGCATTTGACCGACCGGGTTGACAATTTAGCGTGAGAAACCGGGGGTGTGGCGTGTGAGCGTGTGAAACCAATTAAATGCGGGTGTCTCACGGCCAATGCGTGAGAGTTGGCAGCTCTGCAATGTTGATCCTCGTTCTGCCTTTAACGCGATCACTCTCTCTTTTTCTCTTTTTGCTTTGCTCCGATAAAACCTTTGCTGTCTTGTTTTTCTGTGCTGCTTCGGCCATGACTATAACATTTGGCTCGCAAGTCCGATTTTAAGGAAGTGGGGGTGGTGGTGGAAGTGACGTATATGCCGTAAAGCAGTCGAATTTTGTAGTTCTTTTTGTTCGCCGGTTACTACCCGAAACCCGAAGTTTAATTAAAAGTACGATTAAAAACGCTACAGACCCCGACAGGCAAAGGCAAACGTGTCATTCAACCTATTGTAAGTCGATGTACCATCACAAGAGACTTGGAAATATATTATGAAGGCTGAAAAGTTACCTGTTGTTACTTTAATATCTTACAGATATTAATGAGTGTGAAGACCCAGACTTCCCTGCGGGCTGCAGCCAAACGTGCCACAACCTCCCCGGGAGCTTCAGCTGCAGCTGTGAGAAGGGCTTCTACACACACGACAACATCCACTGCAACGGTGAGCGACACGGCACAGGTCATAGGTCATAGGTCTGCACAGGTCAAAGGTCAGCACGGCACAGGTCAAATGTCACAGGTCCACACTTCAAAGGTCACAGGTCAGCACTGCACACGTCACAGGTCAGGACTTCAAAGGTCACAGGTCAGCACTTCAAAGGTCACAGGTCAGCACTTCAAATGTCACAGGTCAGCACTGCACACGTCACAGGTCAGCACTTCAAAGGTCACAGGTCAGCACTTCAAAGGTCACAGGTAAACACTTCAAATGTCACAGGTCAGCACTGCACACGTCACAGGTCAGCACTTCAAAGGTCAGCACTACACAGGTCAGCACTTCAAAGGTCACAGGTCAGCACTGCACACGTCACAGGTCAGCACTTCAAAGGTCACAGGTCAGCACTTCAAAGGTCACAGGTCAGCACTACACAGGTCAGCACTTCAAAGGTCACAGGTGAGCACTTCAAAGGTCACAGGTCAGCACTTCAAAGGTCACAGGTCTGCACTTCAAAGGTCACAGGTCAGCACTGCACAGGTCACAGGTCAGGACTTCAAAGGTCACAGGTCAGCACTGCACAGGGCAGCACTTTAAAGGTCACAGGTCAGCACTTTAAAGGTCACAGGTCAGCACTGCACAGGTCAGCACTGCACAGGTCACAGGTCAGCACTGCACAGGTCAGCACTTTAAAGGTCACAGGTCAGCACTGCACAGGTCAGCACTTTAAATGTCACAGGTCAGCACTTTAAAGGTCACAGGTCAGCACTGCACAGGTCAGCACTTTAAATGTCACAGGTCAGCACTTTAAAGGTCACAGGTCAGCACTGCACAGGTCAGCACTTTAAATGTCACAGGTCAGCACTTTAAAGGTCACAGGTCAGCACTTTAAAGGTCACAGGTCAGCCCTGCACAGGTCAGCACTTTAAAGGTCACAGGTCAGCACTGCACAGGTCAGCACTTTAAATGTCACAGGTCAGCACTTTAAAGGTCACAGGTCAGCACTGCACAGGTCAGCACTTTAAAGGTCACAGGTCAGCACTCCACAGGTCAGCACTTCAAAGGTCACAGGTCAGCACTGCACAGGTCACAAGTCAGGACTTCAAAGGTCACAGGTCAGCACTGCACAGGGCAGCACTTTAAAGGTCACAGGTCAGCACTGCACAGGTCAGCACTGCACAGGTCACAGGTCAGCACTGCACAGGTCAGCACTTTAAAGGTCACAGGTCAGCACTGCACAGGTCAGCACTTTAAATGTCACAGGTCAGCACTTTAAAGGTCACAGGTCAGCACTGCACAGGTCAGCTCTTTAAAGGTCACAGGTCAGCACTGCACAGGTCAGCACTTTAAATGTCACAGGTCAGCACTTTAAAGGTCACAGGTCAGCACTGCACAGGTCAGCACTTTAAAGGTCACAGGTCAGCACTGCACAGGTCAGCACTTTAAATGTCACAGGTCAGCACTTTAAAGGTCACAGGTCAGCACTGCACAGGTCAGCACTTTAAATGTCACAGGTCAGCACTTTAAAGGTCACAGGTCAGCACTTTAAAGGTCACAGGTCAGCACTGCACAGGTCAGCACTTTAAACGTCACAGGTCAGCACTGCACAGGTCAGCACTTTAAATGTCACAGGTCAGCACTTCAAAGGTCACAGGTCAGCACTTCAAAGGTCACAGGTCAGCACTTCAAAGGTCACAGGTCAGCACTGCACAGGTCAGCACTTCAAAGGTCACCGGTCAGCACTGCACAGGTCACAGGTCAGCACTGCACAGGTCACAGGTCAGGACTTCAAAGGTCACAGGTCAGCACTGCACAGGTCACAGGTCAGCACTTCAAAGGTCACAGGTCAGCACTTCAAAGGTCACAGGTCAGCACTTCAAAGGTCACCGGTCAGCACTGCACAGGTCACAGGTCAGCACTGCACAGGTCACAGGTCAGCACTTTAAAGGTCACAGGTCAGCACTGCACAGGTCAGCACTTTAAAGGTCACAGGTCAGCACTGCACAGGTCAGCACTTTAAATGTCACAGGTCAGCACTTTAAAGGTCACAGGTCAGCACTGCACAGGTCAGCACTTTAAAGGTCACAGGTCAGCACTGCACAGGTCAGCACTTTAAATGTCACAGGTCAGCACTTTAAAGGTCACAGGTCAGCACTGCACAGGTCAGCACTTTAAAGGTCACAGGTCAGCACTGCACAGGTCAGCACTGCACAGGTCAGCACTTTAAAGGTCACAGGTCAGCACTGCACAGGTCAGCACTTTAAAGGTCACAGGTCAGCACTGCACAGGTCAGCACTTTAAATGTCACAGGTCAGCACTTTAAAGGTCACAGGTCAGCACTGCACAGGTCAGCACTTTAAATGTCACAGGTCAGCACTTTAAAGGTCACAGGTCAGCACTTTAAAGGTCACAGGTCAGCACTGCACAGGTCAGCACTTTAAAGGTCACAGGTCAGCACTGCACAGGTCAGCACTTTAAATGTCACAGGTCAGCACTTTAAATGTCACAGGTCAGCACTTTAAAGGTCACAGGTCAGCACTGCACAGGTCACAGGTCAGCCACTCTTGCAGTTCTCTGCTGTATGGAGGAGTGGTGTGCTGCTGGACTGTTTGCTTGGTGTCGGCCAGATGAGTTTGAGCTGTTCCAGGAATTGTGGGATTTTCCTGTAAAGGAGAAACATGATTCCCCTCCAGCTGTGAGGAAACATCCACACACACATTATGTAACATTGTTTTTAAACTGGTAAATCATCAGACGCTGTTTCCCTTTGGCCTGTGAGCTTATCTACAGGACCCACAATGCCGTGCGTGTGTGATCGTGCTGTTTGTGTAGCTACAGACACATCTATTACTCTGAAATCAGGACAGTGGAAGTGTGGGAATGATGCAAACTCTTTTATGTGAGGTTTGAAACACTAGCGTGTGTGAGAAGCGGTTCGTGAGGCTTTAGGTCAGATGTGTGTTTGGATCATTCAGAGTGTGTGTCGATCATGTGACGCGTTTGACCTGATACCGCAGGGTTAATATTGTTCACTGAAACATGTTTGTTGGTGCAGTGTGAATTGGCCTTAATCCTGGTGTGTGTGTGTGTGTGTGTGTGTGTCATTGCAGATATCAATGAGTGTGTCCTGTATCCCAGTGTGTGTGTGGAACCGTCTCAATGCATCAACGCTCCGGGGACGTTCGAGTGTCGCTGCCCGCTGGGATACCGCTACAACACAACCTTGCGCGAGTGTGTCGGTAAGACCAACACACACACACACACACACACACACACACATACACACACATTCATCCTCCAAACTGACTGATGTGAAATAATCTAAATTAACCCCTCATCCTTCCCTCACGCTTTGTAACACAGCTTTCCCTCGTGGCCAAAATGACCCCGAAGCCCTAAAAATATACTTAATTTATTTTTTATGTCCAGAAAGCTTATTTTATTTCATATTGGTTATATTTGTTCTATTTTTAATGCATTTTTTTTGGAGATATTCTTTTTGTTATTTTTTATTTTGTTTACCTTTAAACTAATAGATTTAATCAATAAATAATAAATAAATAGTAATTTAAACACATTCCTTACATTTTTTTAACTTGAATTCAAAATAACTCTTTAATTCAGCTCTACATATCTTACACTGGGAGTCTTTGACCTCTTGTGGAATATAATAATAACACATGATATTTGATGCCTCTAGATGGGCTTATAGCTCTATATGGAGCAGAGGAGCTGTTCCGCTGGGTCCTAAAGCCAGTTTCTCTTCAGTGTGCGCTCACACACACATGTACACATTATACAGTCATTTATTGGTAAAGTTTTAGCATTTTTAGTTTGAATGTTGAGCATTTTTAGGTTTGTCTATGTGTACTGAAGCAATCCTCACATTCCACTCATTCCTAAGGGGGTCAGATTGACCCGAGAGTGAAGGATTTGTTACTTTTTTAAATGTCAACCACAAAACTCCTCGAATCCATTCAGTTTTGTTGTTTATTCGTGGTTCAAGTGCGACAAATGATGTGCACTCAATTTTGTACGTTTTAAAAAAGAAATCCGGGTCAAGATGACCAGAGGGAAAGATTATTAATAATGTTTCATGCTCACATTCTGAGAAGATTATTAAACACCTGATCATATTAACCCAGCGTTCTGTTAATGTTACGGTTCAGAACGTGCCGGGAATCAAGCTTTGCTTCAGGACGAGCTCTGATGTTTAACGCTGATGTTGTGAGTGCTGTTTTCTGCCAGACGTGGACGAGTGTGAGCAGGAGGCGTGTGAAGGCGAGTGTGTGAACAGCGCCGGGAGCTTCTCGTGTCACTGCGACGGCCGTAAGGGAGTGAAGCTGGCGCGGGACGGCCGTGTGTGTGAGGAGATCCCGCAGTGTCTGGATCTGTACGATCACAAGCACGAGGAGATGCTGTATCTGGGAGAGCAGTTCTCCGGCGTTCCCGTCATTTACCTGCGCTTCCGTCTGCAGGCCGACGCCAGGTGCGACACACACATGATCTCAGCGACACACATGACCTCACCGACACACACATGATCTCAGCGACACACACATGATCTCAGCGACACACACATGATCTCAGCGACACACACATGATCTCAGCGACACACACATGATCTCAGCGACACACACATGATCTCAGCGACACACATGACCTCACCGACACACACATGATCTCAGCGACACACATGACCTCAGCGACACACACATGATCTCACCGACACACGCATGATCTCAGCGACACACGCATGATCTCAGCGACACACGCATGATCTCAGCGACACACGCATGATCTCAGCGACACACGCATGATCTCAGCGACACACGCATGATCTCAGCGACACACACATGATCTCAGCGACACACGCATGATCTCAGCGACACACACATGATCTCAGCGACACACGCATGATCTCAGCGACACACACATGATCTCAGCGACACACGCATGATCTCAGCGACACACGCATGATCTCAGCGACACACACATGCACTCAGCGACACACACATGACCTCAGCGACACACACATGATCTCTGCGACACACGCATGATCTCAGCGACACACGCATGATCTCAGCGACACACCCATGATCTCAGCGACACACGCATGATCTCAGCGACACACACATGCACTCAGCGACACACACATGATCTCAGCGACACACGCATGATCTCAGCGACACATTCATGATCTCAGCGACACACGCATGATCTCAGCGACACACGCATGATCTCTGCGACACACGCATGATCTCAGCGACACACGCATGATCTCTGCGAGACACGCATGATCTCAGCGACACACGCATGATCTCTGCGACACACGCATGATCTCAGCGACACACGCATGATCTCTGCGACACACGCATGATCTCAGCGACACACACATGATCTCTGCGACACACGCATGATCTCAGCGACACACGCATGATCTCTGCGAAACACGCATGATCTCAGCGACACACGCATGACCTCACCGACACATTCATGATCTCAGCGACACACGCATGATCTCAGCGACACACGCATGATCTCTGCGAAACACGCATGATCTCAGCGACACACGCATGATCTCAGCGACACATTCATGATCTCAGCGACACATTCATGACCTCAGCGACACATTCATGATCTCAGCGACACACGCATGATCTCTGCGACACACGCATGATCTCAGCGACACACGCATGATCTCTGCGACACATGCATGATCTCAGCGACACATTCATGATCTCAGCGACACACGCATGATCTCAGCGACACATTCATGATCTCAGCGACACATTCATGATCTCAGCGACACACATATGATCTCAGCGACACACGCATGATCTCAACGACACACGCATGATCTCAGCGACACACACATGATCTCAGCGACACGCATGACCTCAGCGACACGCATGATCTCAGCGACACGCATGATCTCAGCGACACGCATGACCTCAGCGACACATGCATGATCTCTGCGACACACGCATGATCTCAGCGACACACGCATGATCTCAGCGACACAATCATGATCTCAGCGACACACGCATGATCTCAGCGACACACGCATGATCTCAGCGACACACGCATGATCTCAGCGACACACGCATGACCTCAGCGACACACGCATGATCTCAGCGACACACGCATGATCTCAGCGACACATTCATGATCTCAGCGACACATTCATGATCTCAGCGACACACGCATGATCTCTGCGACACACGCATGATCTCAGCGACACACGCATGATCTCTGCGACACATGCATGATCTCAGCGACACATTCATGATCTCAGCGACACACGCATGATCTCAGCGACACATTCATGATCTCAGCGACACATTCATGATCTCAGCGACACACATATGATCTCAGCGACACACGCATGATCTCAGCGACACACGCATGATCTCAGCGACACACACATGATCTCAGCGACACGCATGACCTCAGCGACACGCATGATCTCAGCGACACGCATGACCTCAGCGACACACGCATGATCTCAGCGACACACGCATGACCTCAGCGACACACGCATGATCTCACCGACACACGCATGATCTCACCGACACACGCATGATCTCAGCGACACACGCATGACCTCAGCGACACACGCATGATCTCAGCGACACACGCATGATCTCTGCGACACGCATGATCTCAGCGACACACGCATGACCTCACATGACCTCAGCGACACACACATGATCTCTGCGACACACGCATGATCTCAGCGACACACGCATGACCTCAGCGACACACGCATGATCTCAGCGACACACGCATGATCTCTGCGACACACACGACCTCACATGACCTCAGCGACACACACATGATCTCTGCGACACACGCATGATCTCAGCGACACACGCATGACCTCAGCGACACACGCATGATCTCACCGACACACGCATGATCTCAGCGACACACGCATGACCTCAGCGACACACGCATGATCTCAGCGACAAACGCATGATCTCTGCGACACACGCATGATCTCAGCGACACATTCATGATCTCAGCGACACACGCATGATCTCAGCGACACACGCATGACCTCAGCGACACACGCATGATCTCAGCGACAAACGCATGATCTCAGCGACACACGCATGATCTCAGCGACACACGCATGATCTCTGCGACACACGCATGATCTCAGCGACACACGCATGATCTCAGCGACACATTCATGATCTCAGCGACACACGCATGATCTCTGCGACACACGCATGATCTCTGCGACACACGCATGATCTCAGCGACACACGAATGACCTCACCGACAGATGTTGTTTATGCTCAAACAGCAACATTACACACTAACTACAGCTAGAAAAGTGAAATCATAATCAACCACAAATAAAAATCGCTTGTTAATACCACTAACAAGGCTGAAAATAGACCCACACTAACACGGTAGCATAATGAGGGTCCCTACCTTCAAACCGAAGCATTGAGAACTTTGTCAGTGTCCAGACAGTTTAATAAGAAGATATTTTAAACATACAGTCAACTTCGCGTATACAGGCAGGAGCCATCTTTGAAATACAGCCTTTACCAGTCGATCTACGAACGCCGATCCAAGCCTGCTGGTCGCGCTCACCTTATCATTCTCACCAGCGCACTTGGATCGGCGTTCGTAGATCGACTGGTAAAGGCTGTATTTCAAAGATGGCTCCTGCCTGTATACGCGAAGTTGACTGTATGTATAAAATATCTTCTTATTAAACTGTCTGGACACTGACAAAGTTCTCAATGCTTCGGTTTGAAGGTAGGGACCCTCATTATGCTACCGTGTTAGTGTGGGTCTATTTTCAGCCTTGTTAGTGGTATTAACAAGCGATTTTTATTTGTCATTACACTATGCCCAATATACTAGCGTTATACTAGCTTTATAGGCTAAACTGTTTTTAGAGATAAAACTATTTACATTCGATAATCATGAAAACAAATCTCAGATAACGGTTGACTAGGTAACAATGTGTAATTAGACCAAAGGTTCATTTTGCGCCGGAGTTCTCCTTTAACTCCTCCTGAACATCGCTTCCTCAAGGCTCATCTGTTATTATATTCCAGCCTTATTCTGATGAAACGTCTCTTTAAGAAGAAGTGCGTCTGGTTCCTCATGAGTGTGTCGTGTTGTCATTGCTAACGCAGGTTTGCGGCCGAGTTTGACTTCCGCACGTTTGACCCTGAGGGAGTGATCCTGTACGCCGAGTCTTCGCCGGACTCCTGGCTGATGCTGGGTCTGCGGAGCGGCCGCATCGAGGTCCAGTTCAAGAACCAGCACTCCGTCAAGATGACCAGCGGAGGAAAAGCCATCAACGACGGGCAGTGGCACGTGGTGCGTTCAGGACACATCATCATACATCATATCTGATATACACTCTCAACTTTCTGTTTCTGAAAGAGTCTCTTCTGCTCATCAAAGCTGCGTTTATTTGATCAAAAACACAGTAAAACAGTGAAATATTATTCTAATGTAAATCAGCTGTTCTCTATGTGAATATACAGTAAAGTGTAATTTATTCCTGTGATCAAAGCTGAATTTTCAGCATCATTACTCCAGTCTTCTTTATAAAAACTAGGGGTGTGACGATACACTTACATACACGATTATACACGATTATTTTGGTAATCGAGTTAGTCGATTATTTTTACGATTAATTGGATTTTTTGTGGAACTAATAATAGACCTAAGTGAACAATGACCTTTAAATTGACTTAAAATACATATTAACAATGAGGCAGTAAAAATAGGTTCAAATAAAGTCTCTAAAGCGAGTAATCATTTGGTTTTATTGAAGAACACTTAAAATACATAAACTTATGTACATTATGTATTATAACAAATGCCTGGTGATTGTTGTTGTTACACATTACAGCAGATCTAACCCATCTTTAATATCGGCATAACAACATTTAATTCCAGTGTCCTCTTAATCTTTCATATTTGGTCACTTGTTTACAGTAGAAATGCTGCAGACACTGTCATTGCTTGAACAAGAGCATGTCCACATCAAGACATGCAAACTCAGTGCTTTTATTCTGAAAACTATTTGCATATTTATAAATGATTTGCGCTACAAGTTTCGCGTTTCCAGACGAACGTTATTAATTAAGCAACTGAAACTCACAGCGTGTGCAGAGATGCTGAGACGCTCCATGTTAACGATAACAGAGCAACACTTCGCTGTGAAACACAAAGCCCGTCAGTCTTCATATGCGTTCCCAAATACATGCTCGATGGTCATGTTTTGTTGCTCGATGGTCATGTTTTGTTGCTCGATTGTCATGTTTTGTTGCTCGATTGTCATGTTTTGTTGCTCGATTGTCATGTTTTGTTGCTCGATTGTCATGTTTTGTTGCTCGATGGTCATGTTTTGTTGCTCGATTGTCATGTTTTGTTGCTCGATTGTCATGTTTTGTTGCTCGATGGTCATGTTTGGTCACCCCTAATGAAAGCTCTTGCTCGCTGTAGATCTCGGTGGAGGAGCTGATGGGAAGCGTGAGTGTGAAGATCAGTAAAGAGGCCGTCATGAGCATCAACAGCCCTGAGCGTCTCTTCACACCCGTCAACGACAAGCTGGAGACCAAGCTGTACATCGCCGGCCTGCCCAATCGCAACGAGAGCCTCATCAAGCCGGCAAGTGCTCACTAGCGCCCCTCAGTCAGGGCGGTGCAACTACACCTTCAGACAGTCCGTTCACAAACTTCACTAATCAAAAGTGAACGCGCTCCAACCTGTTGATCTGTGGTGTTCAGGGTTTGAAATTAACACCCGGTAACAAATGCGTGTGATAATCAGCTGTGGCGGGAAGCGCTGGCGAATCACGAGCCAATTTGGCGTGTTATTATTATGTTTACTCAATTTGCTGGGAAGTTCGTGGAAGTCAAATCTGTGCTAATACTCGTGAGTCCTCATGATATATTAAAAACAGTGTATTGCACAGAACCTGCTCACTCGAACACACACGTCACTACACCACAGATAACGGCACGCTTGTGCATTTGCACTAAAGCAACAGCGAAGATTAAACAGCATTCGGTGAACAGAACAGACATTGTTATTTTCCAACATCCGACATGTTTTGATGTTCTTTGTTCTGTGTTGATCTGTGCACCTAAAACACATTTATGGTAAAAATGATGAGGATGAAAGAGGAAGAGGAGATGCTGGGTGACAGGATTTAGTTTGATAAAATAGTAATTTTATTATATATATATATATATATATATTTGCTGTTATGTAGTTAATCTGGTCCATTTATTAACTATTTTGGCTAGTAGAAGTTCTGAATGGCCGGTAACCTAAATATTTTTAGCCAAAAAGTCCGGTGAGTGATAGAGTTAGTTCCAAACCCTGGCGGTGTTGGTGTGGCCGCTGTGTTTTGTGCTCGCGATGTTCATTCTGCTCGTCTGGATGTGCACCAGATCAACCCGAGGCTGGACGCCTGCATCCGCGGATGGGATCTGATGAATCAGGGAGCGTCGGGAGTGAAAGAGGTGATTCAGGAGAAGGAGAGCAAGCACTGTTACGTGTTCGTGGAGAAGGGCTCGTTCTTCAGCGGCGGAGGCCTGGCGCTCTTCAACATCGACTACAGTCAGTGTCTCCATCCTCACACACACACCGTTACAGGCCGCTTCAGCGTGAGCATCGCAGAAAACTGTTCGAACCCGCGCTTATATTTCTGCACTTGGCATCAGTCACACATCAGGTTCACAGTGATAAACTGGAAAAACAAATTCAATAACGATTTCAGTGTTACAAAGTGCATCAGTTATGAAACTAATTCAATTCAGTTCCATGTTGATTTAATTCAGTTCAATAACAGTTTCAGTGTTGCAAAATTAAAAAATGAAGCAAAAAGAAATCAGTTCAATGTTGTTTCAATTCAGTTTAATAACTGTTTTTTCAATCCTGCAATATTAATCAGTGATGAAACAAATTC
Organism: Rhinichthys osculus; assembly: GCA_029959095.1. Classification (NCBI taxonomy): domain Eukaryota; kingdom Metazoa; phylum Chordata; class Actinopteri; order Cypriniformes; family Leuciscidae; genus Rhinichthys; species Rhinichthys osculus. The sequence goes on along the minus strand of JARWKJ010000005.1, from coordinate 477,399 downwards.
AGTTCAATGTTGATTCAATTCACTTCAATAACAGTTTCAATGTGGCAAAATTCCATAATTATGAAACTAATTCAAAGCTCTACAGAAGACGATAGTGTCATACATACACTTGCATGGATAATTGAATATGTGGCGGTCTAACTCTTCTCGGCGTTGCAGACGGAAGCGATCAGTGGACGGTGGATGTCGTGATGAGCATCCGTCCCTCTAGCAGCACCGGTGTATTATTCGCCCTGGTTACCAACAACACTGTCCCTCTCTCCGTTGCCGTGGTAACACGGGGGCCCGTCGATGCGGTAAGCTCCTCCTCCGCTGACATCACATCCTGTCGAAGTCTCCACACACGCTACACACACATACACGTGAGGTGTGTCCCAAATCGAGTACTTGTGCACTATTCTATGCTATTTTGTAGTATAAATAGTACATACATAGTGTATAAGTACATATATAGTGCATAAGTGCATAAGTAGATACTGCATAAGTACATACATAGTGCATAAGTACATAGTGCATAAGTACATAGTGCATAAGTACATAGTGCATAAGTACATAGTGCATAAGTGCATAATGCATAAGTGCATAAGTGCATAAGTGCATTAGTGCATAGTGCAGAAGTGCATAGTGCATAAGTGTATAAGTGCATAGTGCAGAAGTGCATAAGTGCATAGTGCATAAGTGCATAGTGCATAAGTGTATAAGTGCATAGTGCATAAGTACATAGTGCATAAGTACATAGTGCATAAGTACATAGTGCATAAGTACATAGTGCATAAGTACATAGTGCATAAGTCTATAAGTACATAGTGCATAAGTGTATAAATACATACATAGTGCATAAGTGTATAAATACATACATAGTGCATAAGTGTATAAATACATACATAGTGCATAAGTACATAGTGCATAAGTCTATAAGTACATAGTGCATAAGTGTCTAAGTACATACATACTGTATAAGTGCACAGTGTATAGAGCGTGATTTGTGACACACTCGCGCTCTGGTGTTGCAGGACCTGCAGGTGTTTGTGGACGGTGTGTGTGTGGCGACTCTACAGTCTCTGATGCTCTGCTATCCGGATCGTCTACTCGTGGAGCTGAGAGTGTCAGCTGATGTTCTCCTCCTCTCAGCGAACTCCTCCAGCGTGACCTACAGTGACCCCGTGACCCTGAGCGAAGCCCTAGCCAAGCTCGACCGCGCCATGCAGCGACACGTCCACACTTACATCGGAGGACTTCCAGGTCAGGCAGCGACTTCACTTCCTGTTTCAACCCGACTGAGCAGAACACTGTTTAAAAAGCTGACTTGCCAATAGATGCTCACTAATATAATGATAAATCCATGCTGAAGCTCGCAACGCGAAGGTCAAGGGTTTGATTCCCAGGGAATGCCTGAACTGATAGAAAATGTAAGTCGCTTTGGATAAAAGCCTCTGTCAGATGCATTAATGTAAGTGCAAACACTAAAATATATTTACTTTTACAAGGGAACTAGTGGTTTGTCACTAGTGCTAGTCCTCCTAGTGAAGCGCTGAAACCTCAAACACTGAGTATGAGTTATTATTAGCGTTTTTGATCCATAATAGTGTTTTGCTTTGTAATTTTCTCTGTTAGTAGTTACTTTACGAACTTAACTATATTAAACTGATTTTTTTTTTTCAGCTACTTGCCAAGGCAACATTTTTCATTTTTATTTAAAGTTGAAATACTTGAATAACTAAAACTAAAAAAAAAAAAAAAAAAAAAAACTATATAGACGTAAAAATAATATTCTTAATAATAAAAATGACTAAAACACACAAAAAAAATTTAATTAAAGCTAAAAGTGAAAACAAAATATAAAAAATAAAATTAACTTTTTTTAAATATACTGAAGATGTAAAACATGATGTAATAAAATAACTAAAACTGAAATAAAAAATTAATAAAAATTATATAGACATTAAAACAAAAACACAACAAAATGACTAAAACTAAAAATTAAAGTGATTTTTTTTTTTTATGTACTAAAATTATGTACTAAAATAACTAAACTGGATATTATTATTAATAAAAATAATATTATTAATAATAAAAATGACTAAAACACAACAAAAAATGTAATTAAAGCTAAAAGTGAAAACAAAATATAAAAATAAAATATACTTTTTTTTAAATATACTGAAGATGTAAAACATGATGTAATAAAATAATTAATAAAAACTATATAGACATATTTAAAATAATAATAAAAATTACAAAAACACAACAAAATGACTAAAACTAAAAATTAAAGTGAAAACATTTTCTTTTTTAAATGTACTAAAATAACTAAAACTGGAATAAAATTGAATAAAAACTATATAGAATTTTTTTTTTAAATGAATAAAAATCACAAAAACTAATAAATAAATAAAACACACTTGAGTTAATCACAGTAAGTGTTAAAGTGGAGTACAGTATCTGTGCTGAGGCAAACACTCCTTCAGTTCCTGACATCTGATCCTCTTTATCGGGACTTTAAGTCAATGCATTCATCAATAATGGTGATCTGATGAAGCTGGCGAATCCTCCAGTCCGACGCCTGAGGAGCAGAACGCCATTCCCATCGACCGTGTCCGTCTGCAAACATTAAAGACAGGAGATGTTCTGTTCTAATCAATGCATGCTTTAAACCAGCATGATAGTGGCGTTACACTGGTCTTCTCCTCTATTGTGTCGTATATCGAGAGAAGCGCTTCTGGAGCAAGAACACATGTGGGCGGGGCTTGATTGTGTCTGTGGGGAGTTGATTGGATGGTTGTGGTTTGCTATTGGCTGATCTCATGTAAGTGACAGGTTAAAGCCCCGCCCTCGTCATCAGAGAAGAGAAGAGATGCTGCAAGAGGAACTGATTCTCATTCAAGATTATTAACACATTAATGATTGTGTGTGTGTGTGTGTGTGTGTGTGTGTGTGTGTGTGTGTGCGCAGATCTCCCAGTGTCCATCACTCCGATCTCCGCGTTCTTCCACGGCTGTCTGGAGATCAGTGTGAACGGGCGGCAGCTGGACTTCGACGAGGCTGTTAGTAAAGACAACAGCATCAAGTCTCACTCATGCCCCCCCGTTTCTGCCCCGGACACGCCCCAGTAGACAGGAAGTGACATCACAGCCTCACGCAGGGACATGTGACACGTCATCCACCCAATCACAGCCCCAGTAGACAGGAAGTGACATCACAGCCTCACGCAGGGACATGTGACACGTCATCCACCCAATCACAGCCCCAGTAGACAGGAAGTGACATCACAGCCTCACGCAGGGACATCAAACACAAACCCGCCCTGATTCTGGGTTCAGCATGACATCATGTCCTGTGATGTTTCTGTGTATTTTAAACGCGTGTTTTAATTGATCCACTCATTAGTGTGAACGAGCCTGTGTTTACACATGCGACAGACATTCGTCCTGATGGTTGTAGTATTATTATTATTATTATTATTATGATTCCTGACGTGTCCGCTGTGTGTGTGTGTAATCAGTATAGAGCCGTCAGTTTGTGTATCTTGTATATAACACTAATTTTAACGTGATGTGAATATGTTTAGCTGGATATTGAACACTAGTGCTGCATTAATTGTTGGAATAAAACATGAAATGATAAAAATTGAATAAATAAAAAACTAAACATGAAATGCTGCATGTCGTCGTCATCATGGAAAGTAAAATCCCACTTTAGACATGAATGAGAACAGTTCATGAACTAACATTGAACAGTGGTTTCTATACTAACATTCACTAACAATGAGAAATACATGCGTAATAATCTTTAAATACTGTGACACATGTATTTCTCATTGTTAGTTAATGTTAGTAAAGATACAACTGTTCATTGTTAGTTCAGGTCCATTAAACATGAACAGATACGACTTGATTTCCATTAAAGCAATACGCCCCTTCTTTAGAAGTGTTTTTAGTTTCAGTTAACTAATGTTAATAAATGAGAACTTATTGTGAAGTGTTACTAAATTTGTGATTTTCTCAGGGGAAAATAAAAGCATTGAAATATATTTTTCCCATCACCATGTCCCTTTAGGAGCTGTGTGTGTGTGTGTGTAACAGGAGAGTCTGCTGGAGAAAAGAGAAGGAGACAGAGCTCGTAATAAAACAAGAATCAACATCAGGTCGTGTGTGTGTGTGTGTGTGTGTGTGTGCGCGCGCGCGTGTGTGTGTGCGCGCGCGCGTGTGTGTGTGCGCGCGTGTGTGTGTGTCTTCAGGAGAACGGAGGGGTTCGGACTGTAAAGCGCTGTGGAGATGAGTGTGTTTACTCTACAGGAGAGGAAGTGTTTTATTGAACAGATAAACTCATATTTCCCTGTACAGATTCTCTGTGTGGAGATCAGTTCATTACGGTGGGTGTGCTGGAGTTTATTCTTAAGGAAGTATCGTGTTATTAATTTGTAAAACTACAGTAACGTCTTCAGAGAGTCAGCTTCAGATCTAAACGCGTATTTCTCTAGTTGTGAATGTTTTCTGAGCAGAAGGATAATCAATAATCATATTCAGCCGAAGCACAACCACAACAGTTATTTCGCTAAATACACGCAGTTTTGTTTTTTACCACTAGAGGGACAAAAGAAACATGTTCCTTTAACTTCAGATCAGTCTTTTTCGGAGTGTAACCTCACTTTAAAAGAAAAGCTTGTCCAGTAAAAGTCCTGGAAATTAATTTCCCTGAAGATCTGGCTGTTATTAATAGAAAGTGCTCTACTTTTGACTCCTTTTTTGTGTAGTTTAAAGGTGCATGAATGTCTGCAGATGGCAATAACTGGACACTGGATCTGTATCTCTGTGAAGCTGATATGAGATCTACAGTGTGTGTTACAGACGGACACGACCTCGGTGTTGCATAAAGACACAGATGGGAAACGGAAAGAGAATGAAAACACTGGGTCAGAAAAACAAGAGGAAGAATGTAACCTCACATGTGACGGGAATATCAGAGTCAGATCAACAAACAGCTGTGATCGAAAGAAGATCTGCCTCCACTAAAACACTGACAGGCTTCAGACACACTCAAACTGCAGGATCACAACTTCACAAACACACATTCTGGTGTTTTTAAATGCTCATTTTCACATAATGGAAACACACACACATTAACCACACATAAAGCCTAATATATGACATTTATTGACAAAAAAAAAGTTTGCATATGTGTTTTATGTATATCATATTTGACACATCAGGCTTGTATTGCTCTATACTCTGACATAGTGAGAATATGGAGGAAAAAACAAAAAAATTATTTAGAGGCCCAAACTAAATTTGGTGCAATTTTGCAATTAAGTGCAGATCTTGATATCTCACTTGTAAATTAAATCGATGAGATCATTATAACAGTACAGCGGATACGTACATGAATGCATATAAATATCAATATCTGCCAATAATATGTTTTAGTAAGATGAGTAAGTTTAGTCAGATACAACACATAAACCTGCTTAGTTTTATGATCAAAGCTCTGTAGTTTAAAACATATAATGCAATGCAATACAATGATGATTGAGAGATGAACAAATAAACAATGAACAAATCATATTTGATACTCATGAGTTTTATAATAAATGATGATGATAATCAAGTAAGCTGAAGTCGCTTAAGTCCAGTTGAAATATTACTAAATATCAAAGTTATTCTTGCGTTTACTTGATATAAGTCAGGTCAGATTTGCCACAGAAAGACTCGTGAAGCTGAAGGACGTTTGTACAATTACACTAAAAGACTTTTACTTGATAAAAGAGTCTTAACTATCAATCAGACGACAGAAGGACTGGAGGAGATTTATCATTTAGAAGCATAAGAAATGCATGCATAAAACATTATACAGTAGCTTTATAGGGTTAATTGGCAATTATTGTCATAAACAGATCCTTAAGGAACAGTTCAACCAAAAATGAAAGTTGTATAATTGATTCACTCTCACGTCCTTCCCTCCACATGACTTTCAGTCTTCAGTGGAACTCGAAAGATCTTTCGCTGGAAATCTCACTCGATGTCGCAATAGAAATAATACATCTGCTTGTATTTTCATGCTGACGTGTGCCAACAAGGAGGCTGGCAAACAAAGAGCATGATGGGAAACAACTTGACATGGCTGAGAACCTGCTTGTGATTGTGACATAAATTCCTGTTTCTGCCAATCTTAATTTAGAATATCTTCCCATCACTCTTGCAGCGACATCTCTCTCTGGTTTGTCGCATTTCGTGGAAAGAAAGCATTATTGCGTACAGAAAGGCCTTAAAACGTCTAGATCTGCTTATATTTCATCTCTCTCAGAAGAAAACAAATACAACCCTAGCTATTTATTTGATACAGTGGCTAAACTAACAAGTAAAACTGATGTCTCCAAGAAGAACAGCAGTGATGACTTTATACTTTAACTTCTTTACTTGCAAGATTGATAATATCAGGAAAAAAATTATAACTATGCAACCGTCTACTACAGTATCGCATCAGGCAGTGCATTGTAGTCTCCCAGAGGAAAAGTTTGATTCATTCATTGCAAGAGGACGAATTTACTAAACTCGTTAAATCATCTAAATCAACAACATGTATGTTAGACCCTATACCGACTAAGCTACTGAAAGAGATGCTTCCAGAGGTCATATATCCTCTTCTCAATATCATTAATTCATCTTTGTCTCTAGGATACGTACCAAAACTTTTAAGCTGGCTATGATTAAAGCACTTGTTAAAAAAACGCAACTTGATCCTACAGAATTAGTCAATTACAGGCCGATCTCGAATCTGCCTTTTCTGTCAAAGATATTAGAAAAGGCAGTATCCTCACAACTGTGTTCCTTCTTAGAAAGAAATGATTTCTGTGAGGATTTCCAGTCTGGATTTAGACCGTACCATAGCACTGAGACCGCTCTCATTAGAGTCACACATGATCTGCTCTTATCATCCAATCGTGGTTGTATCTCTCTATTAGTGATACTCGATCTTAGTGCTGCATTTGACACTATTGACCACAACATTCTTTTAAATAGACTCGAAAATTATGTTGGCATTAGTGGAATTGCATTAGCATGGTTTAAATCACACTTATCTGAACGTTATCAGTTTGTAGCAATAAATGAAGAGATGTATCAATCATTAGTTCAGTATGGCTTACCACAAGGCTCAGTACTAGGACCGCTGCTGTTCACTCTGTACATGCTACACACACACACACACACACACACACTCTGTGCTACCCTTAGGAGATATCATTAGGAAGCATGGCATTAGTTTTCACTGTTATTGAGTTATAGAACCTAGAACCATCTAGAACCATCACTGAACTTACTTAAGCGGGACTATGGCACTCTTTTCGAAAACAAACTTTGTTGCATTATTTTCCTGTTATCTCTGTAAAGCTGCTTTGAAACACTCTGTGGTGTAAAAAGCGCTGTATAAATAAAGTTGACTTGACTTAACTCTGATGACGAGGGCGGGGCAATCTGTCACTCAGATGAGATCCAATAGCACACCACAACCATCCAATCAATTCCGCACAGACAAAATCAAGCGTTTCACTCGGATATACGTCACAATAGAAAAGAAAAGACCAGCGCATTCAAGTGCAAGAATTAATCTCATGAGATTTGAGGTTTAACAGCTAGATGTAATGCTCTTGTAAAGCCTGAATATCGGCACAGGCCAATTCAATTTGAGAGATTTCAGTTAATAACAACATAATAAATTCAGTCTGTGCATTACTACTTCAGAGTCCAGACATGACTGTTATGATACATAATGTTTTTTGTCCTTTTTTACAGCTCAACCTCTCCAGTCCCCATTCCCTTTCATTGGGTAATTTAGAGCAGCGTGAACATTCTGCTAAGTGTCTCCTTTTGTGTTCCACTAATGAAAGAAATGCAGGTTTGAAGGACACGATAAGGGAGAGTGAATGAGGACAGAATGCTGTTTTTATTTAGGTCAACCAAAGCTTTAAGGCTAGTTTTCTCTGTGCTAGTGCTAGTGTAAGTTACTGCAGTGATCTGCTCTTGCAGAGGAAAATTCTGCATCGGGAACTCCCTGCAACTTTCACCAATAAACCGTCGAATCTGCTGCTCACGTTTGTGAAGAGAGAGAGAGAGAGAGAGAGAGAGAGAGAGAGAGATCGAAAGAGAGAGAGAGAGAGAGAGAGAGAGAGAGAGAGAGAGAGAGAGAGAGAGAGAGAGAGGAGCCGACGACCAAATCCAGAGAGTGAACGAGAGAGAGAGAGAGAGAGAGAGAGAGAGAGAGAGAGAGAGAGAGAGAGAGAGAGAGATTGAATGTGCTGCAGAAACGCTCGTGTTCGGCTTTGAATGTGGCGGTTCAGTGCAGGATTCTGACCCAGAACGAGTGAAAGTTTGCCGCAGAATCGCCACCATGAGAGAGTTCGTGTCGAGCTGCTGTGTCGTGCTGCTGTGCATCGGATTCTCCTCGCAATGTAAGTAACAGTATTACACGAAACAAGCCGCTGTTCCTGCGCACTAGCGCGGCACAAACTTGTTCGGCTCAGCCGGAGTTGAGAGTCTCTGGTGTGTGTGTGTGTGTGTGTGTGTGTGTGTGTTCTCAGTGTCCGTGTCGCCGAGGCAAGCGAACGAGTTTCTCCGCAGACACCGGAGAGGGAACCAGGTGTTCGAGGAGACCAAGCAGGGTCACCTGGAGAGGGAGTGTGTGGAGGAGACCTGCAGTAAAGAGGAGGCGAGAGAAGTTTTCGAGAATGACCCTGAGACGGTAAGAGAGTTGCCGATTAATCGGGTTAGTGATCGCGCTGATCGCTGAGATTTCATCTTTCATCCGTATATGACCTGTAGAGATTCTGTGCCGCTCCCTAGTTAGTGTGCACTATACAGGGCTGCAGTGGTGGCTTTGACAGGGCGGCTGTCACATTTATAGAGCATCTGTCTTTTTAACAGTGAAATCAAGCGTCAGAACTCATGAACCTGAACCAATCTTCATAATCGAGACGATTATACTCATGAATGTGAATATTCATATCGAACATTGAATTATAGTGCTAAATTTGTGTGAATAGGCCTATGTATCAAGACACACACACACATACATATATATATTAGTGCTGTCAAATCGATTAGTCGCGATTAATCACATCAATACAGTGTGTATATATGTATGTATTATGTGTATGCACACACATATATGTATGCTTATAATTATATGTGTGTATATGTGGTATAATATATATACACTCATATATGTTATATAAACACAAACTTTAATGTTAGATATTGAATTGACAGCACTAATATATATAATATATTAACCAAGCCCTAATTCTAAGCCTAACTCTATAGTAAGTACATGTAGTTTATTAAGTACTCAGTACATACATGTTTAATTACACTGGAACAAGGACACCTTAAAATAAAGTCTAGCGTAAATGTGATATATAATAATCAGAAGTTTTCATGCTGCATTGATGCTATTTTTACTGTCGTATTTTCCCATGAGGCTTTGCACCGCACCTGATTTCACATCCATAACCCTGCATGAATATGATTCCTCATACACAGCCTGTTCTCCTCTGGGAGCTGATATGCAGATGAGCCGGTCTACAGCGCCTCTGATTGGTCGCTGAGGGGCGTGTCATATGTCACTGTGTTGTTGACTGACTGTTGAGCCTGGAATGTGTTTTTGATACAGAATGAATTCCAGTGTGGCGGCGCAAGTCTGACTCGCCGTTCCCTGAGCAGATTTAATCCTGTTTGGGCTGTAAAATAAGGATCAGGTATTCGGGAATGTTTAGGAAGCATGAAAGATTATGATGACATCAGCAGCGCCTTAATACTTTCTATTATTAGCTTGAGCATGAGAAATTCTGGATTTAACTTTATTTGAAGTGCCATTTTAGTTCAATAACAGTGTCAACAGTGAAACATTTGTCAATTATGAAACAGCAGCTTTAAAATTTCAGTTCAATAACGGTTTCAATGTTGCAAAATTCAATAATTATTAAACAATTATTTGACAAATTCTATTCAGTTCAATGTTAAATTAATTCAGTTCAATAACAAAGTTTTGCAAAGTTAATCAATTATGAAAAAAATTCAATTCAGTTAAATAATGGTTTCAATGCTGCAAAATCCAATAATTATGAAACAAACTCAGTTCAGTTCAGATCTCTACAGAAGACTCTAGTGTCATTATTCAGCTCATCTCAGTCCAGGTTTTGTTCGGTCAGATCGATGATATTTCTGGACTTTGAGTGTTTTAAACCCCAGCGAGAGTAATGAAGGTGATGCCGGTCACTGGTTTGCGTGCCGGAGACACTGGGTTTCCTCTTTCCTATCCCAGAATGCATTATTCACCGGCAGCGCGTGCGACCGGCTTCTCTGACGCTGCAGAATTCTCACTGCAGTGTGTGAGTGTGTGTGTGAGTGTGTGTGTGTGTGAGAGTGAGTCAGCATGCCGGTTCCCGGGTGAAGTTCGAGTGCTGCGCTGACTGTAATGCACAGAGGACGCGACATCGATCCGCTCAGAACACGTGTGAGGACGTCAGGGGTCATCGGGGTCATCGGGGTCAAGCGCCTAATCGCCTGCTCTCATTAATGATGCTGTATTCAATTCTGCAGGGATATTAAATGACAATGACAGAGGAAGATTAAAGTAATCTGTGCAGATTTACTCCACCCATACTTCTGCAGAGAGAGTGTGTGTGTGTGTGTGTGATTGAGTGTGTGTGTGTGTGTGTGTGATTGAGTGTGTGTGTGTGTGTGTGTGTGTGATTGAGTGTGTGTGTGTGTGTGTGTGTGTGTGTGTGTGTGTGTGATTGAGTGTGTGTGTGTGTGTGTGTGTTTGAGTGTGTGTCTTTGAGTGTGTGTGTATGTGTGTGTGTGTGTGTGTGTGATTGAGTGTGTGTGTGTGTGTGTGTGTGTGTTTGAGTGTGTGTCTTTGAGTGTGTATGTATGTGTGTGTGTGTGTGTGTGTGTGTGTGTGTGTGTGTGATTGAGTGTGTGTGTGTGTGTGTGTGATTGAGTGTGTGTGTGTGTGTGTGTGTGTGTGTGTGTGTGTGTGTGTGTGTGTGTGTGTGTGTTTGAGTGTGTGTCTTTGAGTGTGTGTGTGTGTGTGTGTGTGTGTGTGTGTGATTGAGTGTGTGTGTGTGTGTGTGTTTGAGTGTGTGTCTTTGAGTGTGTGTGTATGTGTGTGTGTGTGTGTGTGTTTGAGTGTGTGTCTTTGAGTGTGTGTGTGCGTGTTTGAGTGTGTGTCTTTGAGTGTGTGTGTGTGTTTGAGTGTGTGTCTTTGTGTGTGTATGTGTGTGTGTGTGTGTGTGTGTGTGTGTGTGTTTGAGTGTGTGTCTTTGAGTATGTGTGTGTGTGTGTGTGTGTGTGATGTGTGTGTTTTTGAGGGTGTGTTTGTGTGTGTGTGTGTGTGTGTGTGTGTGTGTGAGTATGTGTGTGTGTGTGTGATTGAGTGTGTATGTCCTTTCATACCTTCTTGAAACATGAGACACGACTCATTATCCACCCTGATGTAAGACAAAATCTGGGCTCAACATGTCAGGACAGGAACACAGTTGCATCATGGGCCGTCTGTGCAGTTTCATCATCATCATCATCATCATCATCATCATATATCTTCAAATCTAATGTTCATTGATAAGCAAAATCCTGTTGATTATTAATCTTTTCTCTTTTATAGGAATATTTCTACCCCAGGTATCAGGGTGAGTGTCCTGCAGTGTTATCACTGTGTTATCACTTTAATGATGGTTTAAATCATTTAATAATTTAATATAATTTGAGTTGATTGTTGAATCTGCTGATCCTGTTTGATTCTCTTTAATTCTAAAGCTTGTACGGAGAAGTTTGGAAAAGCTTTGAAACAGGACTTCATCACCTGCGTCCACAGTGAGTTATCTCTCTCTCTCTCTCCCTCTCTCTCTCTCTCTCCCTCTCTCTCTCTCTCTCTCTCTCTCTCTCTCTCCTCTCTCTCTCTCTCTCTCTCTCTCTCTCTCTCTCTCTCTCTCTCTCTCTCTCTCTCTCTCTCTCTCTCTCTCTCTCTCTCTCTCTCTCTCTGTCTCTCTCTCTCTCTCTCTCTCTCCCTCTCTCTCTCTCTCTCTCTCTCTCTGTCTCTCTCTCTCTCTCTCTCTCCCTCTCTCTCCTCTCTCTCTCTCTCTCTCTCTGTCTCTCTCTCTCTCTCTCTCTCTCTCTCTCTCTGTCAGTGCATTTAAAGCATCATCTGCTCCTGTAAAGTATATTATTATTTATATCTTCATAAGAGCTCGTGTGGAGTTTGATCTTGCATCTGAGCGTCTCTCTCTGCTCGTCATCCTCCCGTCAGTATATCAGTGAAGGTGTGTGTGTGTGTGTGTGTGTGTGTGTGTGTGTGTGTGTGGATGACTGCAGGTGGGTGTGTGTGTGACGTTTGCTGGAGGCTGTCTGCTTTACTCCTGTCTGCTGATTGGATGGCAGCGCTGCGCTGTGATTGGTCGGGTGTGTGTCCAGCAGAAGCCCTGAGTCAGAGAGAGACAGAGCGACAGAAAGAGAGATAAAGAGAGAGACAGAGATAAAGAGAGAGAGATGCGTCTTCATGCACCGTTAGCAAACGCAGATCCAGAGTCATGGAAATACAGACTCTCAGAACTGACCTTCAGCGATCACATGACTGTGAATGATTACTCAGTGACGTTATCATAAAGAAAAATATGTTTCATGTCACAAACAGAGAGGTTAACTAACATTAGCAGTTGCAGAGAAATAGATTTCATGCCCGATGTGTTTCATGCAAGCGACAACCTTCCGTTCTCTCTCTTGAATCCAACACTGAAGTGACTAAACTGCAGTTCCTTCACTGGCACTAGAGGCGGCTGCAGAAGAGAGTCAGTCTCATAGACCCGCATATTAAAATGCCAAACTTTACAGCAGAACAAAACATGTTTACAGCCTGGTACAAAAAGTGGTTTTAGTCTATAAAACTAATTTTGCCCTTCATGAGAACTGTGAAAGGGGTGAATATTTTTATAACTCATCCGTTTCATGAGTTCCTTTGCCCATATAATGTTTAAGCTAATAAGGTTAAGCATATTTGGCTTGCTGTCCGCAGTGGAGGGGCTCGAGGAAGCAGCTTCAGCTCGAGCTTAGATACACACACCAGTGGCTCTACTGATGCTGGGATGAGGAGTATAGGAGCAAGACGCCTCAGTCATGCAGGTGGAGCTGGGGAGGTGGAGGGATGCCAGAACACCTGATGCTGGGATGAGGAGTATAGGAGCGAGACGCCTGAGTCATGCAGGTGGAGCTGGGGAGGAGGAGGGACGCCAGAACAGCTGATCCTGGGATGAGGAGTATAGGAGCGAGACGCCTGAGTCCTGCAGGTGGAGCTGAGGAGGTGGAGGGACGCCAGAACAGCTGATGCTGGATGAGGAGTATAGGAGCGAGACACCTGAGTCATGCAGGTGGAGCTGGGAAGGGGGAGGGACACCAGAACAGCTGATGCTGGGATGAGGAGTATAGGAGCGAGACGCCTGAGTCATGCAGGTGGAGCTGGGGAGGAAGAGGGACGCCAGAACAGCTGATGCTGGGATGAGGAGTATAGGAGCGAGACGCCTGAGTCCTGCAGGTGGAGCTGAGGAGGTCGAGGGACCCCAGAACAGCTGATGCTGGGATGAGGAGTACAGGAGCGAGACGCCTGAGTCATGCAGGTGGAGCTGGGGAGGAGGAGGGACGCCAGAACAGCTGATGCTGGGATGAGGAGTATAGGAGTGAGACGCCTGAGTCATGCAGGTGGAGCTGGGGAGGTGGAGGGATGCCAGAACACCTGATGCTGGGATGAGGAGTATAGGAGCGAGACGCCTCAGTCATGCAGGTGGAGCTGGGGAGGTGGAGGGATGCCAGAACACCTGATGCTGGGATGAGGAGTATAGGAGCGAGACGCCTGAGTCATGCAGGTGGAGCTGGGGAGGAGGAGGGACGCCAGAACAGCTGATGCTGTGATGAGGAGTATAGGAGCGAGACGCCTGAGTCATGCAGGTGGAGCTGGGGAGGTGGAGGGACGCCAGAACAGCTGATGCTGGGATGAGGAGTATAGGAGCGAGACACCTGAGTCATGCAGGTGGAGCTGGGAAGGGGGAGGGACACCAGAACAGCTGATGCTGGGATGAGGAGTATAGGAGCGAGACGCCTGAGTCATGCAGGTGGAGCTGGGGAGGAAGAGGGACGCCAGAACAGCTGATGCTGGGATGAGGAGTATAGGAGCGAGACGCCTGAGTCCTGCAGGTGGAGCTGAGGAGGTGGAGGGACCCCAGAACAGCTGATGCTGGGATGAGGAGTAAAGGAGCGAGACGCCTGAGTCATGCAGGTGGAGCTGGGGAGGAGGAGGGACGCCAGAACAGCTGATGCTGGGATGAGGAGTATAGGAGCGAGACGCCTGAGTCCTGCAGGTGGAGCTGAGGAGGTGGAGGGACGCCAGAACAGCTGATGCTGGGATGAGGAGTACAGGAGCGAGACGCCTGAGTCATGCAGGTGGAGCTGGGGAGGTGGAGGGACGCCAGAACAGCTGATGCTGGGATCAGGAGTATAGGAGCGAGACGCCTGAGTCATGCAGGTGGAGCTGGGGAGGTGAAGGGACGCCAGAACAGCTGATGCTGGGATGAGGAGTACAGGAGCGAAACGCCTTAGTCATGCAGGTGGAGCTGGGGAGGTGGAGGGACGCCAGAACAGCTGATGCTGGGATGAGGAGTATAGGAGCGAGACGCCTGAGTCATGCAGGTGGAGCTGGGGAGGTGGAGGGACGCCAGAACAGCTGATGCTGGGATGAGGAGTATAGGAGCGAGACGCCTGAGTCATGCAGGTGGAGGTGGAGGGACGCCATAACAGCTGATGCTGGGATGAGGAGTACAGGAGCGAGACGCCTAAGTCATGCAGGTGGAGCTGGGGAGGTGGAGGGACGCCAGAACAGCTGATGCTGGGATGAGGAGTACAGGAGCGAGACGCCTGAGTCATGCAGGTGGAGCTGGGGAGGTGGAGGGACGCCAGAACAGCTGATGCTGGGATGAGGAGTACAGGAGCGAGACGCCTAAGTCATGCAGGTGGAGCTGGGGAGGTGGAGGGACGCCAGAACAGCTGATGCTGGGATGAGGAGTATAGGAGCGAGACGCCTGAGTCATGCAGGTGGAGCTGGGGAGGTGGAGGAACGCCAGAACAGCTGATGCTGGGATGAGGAGTACAGGAGCGAGACGCCTGAGTCATGCAGGTGGAGCTGGGGAGGAGGAGGGACGCCAGAACAGCTGATGCTGGGATGAGGAGTACAGGAGCGAGACGCCTGAGTCATGCAGGTGGAGCTGGGGAGGTGGAGGGACGCCAGAACAGCTGATGCTGGGATGAGGAGTACAGGAGCGAGACGCCTGAGTCATGCAGGTGGAGCTGGGGAGGTGGAGGGACGCCAGAACAGCTGATCCTGGGATGAGGAGTATAGGAGCGAGATGCCTGAGTCATGCAGGTGGAGCTGGGGAGGAGGAGGGACGCCAGAACAGCTGATGCTGGGATGAGGAGTACAGGAGCGAGACGCCTGAGTCATGCAGGTGGAGCTGGGGAGGAGGAGGGACGCCAGAACAGCTGATGCTGGGATGAGGAGTATAGGAGCGAGATGCCTGAGTCATGCAGGTGGAGCTGGGGAGGTGGAGGGACGCCAGAACAGCTGATGCTGGGATGAGGAGTACAGGAGCGAGACGCCTGAGTCATGCAGGTGGAGCTGGGGAGGAGGAGGGACGCCAGAACAGCTGATGCTGGGATGAGGAGTACAGGAGCGAGACGCCTGAGTCATGCAGGTGGAGCTGGGGAGGTGGAGGGACGCCAGAACAGCTGATGCTGGGATGAGGAGTATAGGAGCGAGACGCCTGAGTCATGCAGGTGGAGCTGGGGAGGTGGAGGGACGCCAGAACAGCTGATGCTGGGATGAGGAGTATAGGAGCGAGACGCCTGAGTCATGCAGGTGGAGCTGGGGAGGTGGAGGAACGCCAGAACAGCTGATGCTGGGATGAGGAGTATAGGAGCGAGACGCCTGAGTCATGCAGGTGGAGCTGGGGAGGTGGAGGGACGCCAGAACAGCTGATGCTGGGATGAGGAGTACAGGAGCGAGACGCCTGAGTCATGCAGGTGGAGCTGGGGAGGTGGAGGGACGCCAGAACAGCTGATGCTGGGATGAGGAGTATAGGAGCGAGACGCCTGAGTCATGCAGGTGGAGCTGGGGAGGTGGAGGGAAGCCAGAACAGCTGATGCTGGGATGAGGAGTACAGGAGCGAGACGCCTGAGTCATGCAGGTGGAGCTGGGGAGGTGAAGGGACGCCAGAACAGCTGATGCTGGGATGAGGAGTACAGGAGCGAGACGCCTGAGTCATGCAGGTGGAGCTGGGGAGGTGGAGGGACGCCAGAACAGCTGATGCTGGGATGAGGAGTATAGGAGCGAGATGCCTGAGTTATGCAGGTGGAGCTGGGGAGGTGGAGGGACGCCAGAACAGCTGATGCTGGGATGAGGAGTATAGGAGCGAGATGCCTGAGTCATGCAGGTGGAGCTGGGGAGGTGGAGGGACGCCAGAACAGCTGATGCTGGGATGAGGAGTATAGGAGCGAGATGCCTGAGTCATGCAGGTGGAGCTGAGGAGGGACGCCAGAACAGGTGATGCTGGGATGAGGAGTATAGGAGCGAGATGCCTGAGTCATGCAGGTGGAGCTGGGGAGGTGGAGGGACGCCAGAACAGCTGATGCTGGGATGAGGAGTACAGGAGCGAGACGCCTGAGTCATGCAGGTGGAGCTGGGGAGGTGGAGGGACGCCAGAACAGCTGATGCTGGGATGAGGAGTATAGGAGCGAGACGCCTGAGTCATGCAGGTGGAGCTGGGGAGGTGGAGGGACGCCAGAACAGCTGATGCTGGGATGAGGAGTATAGGAGCGAGACGCCTGAGTCATGCAGGTGGAGCTGGGGAGGTGGAGGAACGCCAGAACAGCTGATGCTGGGATGAGGAGTATAGGAGCGAGACGCCTGAGTCCTGCAGGTGGAGCTGGGGAGGTGGAAGGACGCCAGAACAGCTGATGCTGAGATCAGGAGTATAGGAGCGAGACGCCTGAGTCATGCAGGTGGAGCTGGGGAGGTGGAGGAACGCCAGAACAGCTGATGCTGGGATGAGGAGTATAGGAGCGAGACGCCTGAGTCATGCAGGTGGAGCTGGGGAGGAGGAGGGACGCCAGAACAGCTGATGCTGGGATGAGGAGTATAGGAGCGAGACGCCTGAGTCATGCAGGTGGAGCTGGGGAGGAGGAGGGACGCCAGAACAGCTGATGCTGGGATGAGGAGTATAGGAGCGAGACGCCTGAGTCATGCAGGTGGAGCTGGGGAGGAGGAGGGACGCCAGAACAGCTGATGCTGGGATGAGGAGTATAGGAGCGAGACGCCTGAGTCATGCAGGTGGAGCTGGGGAGGTGGAGGAACGCCAGAACAGCTGATGCTGGGATGAGGAGTATAGGAGCGAGACGCCTGAGTCATGCAGGTGGAGCTGGGGAGGAGGAGGGACGCCAGAACAGCTGATGCTGGGATGAGGAGTATAGGAGCGAGACGCCTGAGTCATGCAGGTGGAGCTGGGGAGGAGGAGGGACGCCAGAACAGCTGATGCTGGGATGAGGAGTATAGGAGCGAGACGCCTGAGTCATGCAGGTGGAGCTGGGGAGGAGGAGGGACGCCAGAACAGCTGATGCTTGAGCGAGGCTATTTGCTCCCGCGGTTAATCGAAAGATTAGATGGGTTAAAGATTAGAAGATTAAATTATATTAAGCCTCAAAGTTGTGCATAATTAAGGGCGTGGCCACTTGAGTGGTCACTCACTACTGTCACTACTGGCCGTTTGTCTGCTGTGTTAGCGTCACGTCACCTCAGCTAATCCGCCTCGATGCACATGTTCGTTTATCCGGGAGTGACAAGATGGCGACGGCCGGCTCCGCCCACTTTGGGCTTCAAAAATGCCCTTCAGAAACACTACGGGTGATGTCACGGACACTACGCACATATTTTTTTTACCGTCTATGGTTTCATGCGTCACATTACAGAATCTGGAAGAGTTTCGTCTCTCTCTAATGCTCTCTGTGTTCCTGTTCTCTCCCGCAGATATTCCTGACCAGTGTTCCCCGAACCCCTGCAATCATTACGGGACGGTGCGCTGCGAGGACAAGAAGGGAGAGTTCCTCTGCCACTGTTTCACCGGATGGAGCGGCGTCAGCTGTGAGAAAGGTACGAGCACACGACTCCAGGTTAAAGGTGACGACGCATGTTGTTCTCTGGATTTATTCATAATACACATGCATATGTGTGTATTTATATATACAAAATAATTATACACAGTACACACACATATATTATGTAACACAAACTTTTATTTTGGATGTGATTAATCGTTGCCCAGGACTAGTTTATTCTAAACGATCATGAAAATGCGGACAGTATCTGAACACCTTCTTTATACTGTATGATTTCATATTCCATATTCAAAACCTTGAGCAGAGGTGGAGAGTTTGAGTCTAGTTCTGTGACTCATCAAACCACAGAGCCACATTTATTACAGTCTTCTTCACGTCTTTACTGTATAGTTTCATATTTCATATTCAACACGTTAGCAGAGGTGGAGAGTTTGAGTTCACAGGACACTGAGCCTCTGTGTTCCTGAGACTCCGCCCACCAGCGCAGCTCCATCCAATCACACGGCAGGCTCTGAGTCCCGGGCTCCTCCTGATTGGCTAACGGTGTGCGTGTGTGTTTGTGATTGGCAGATGTGGACGAGTGCAGCAGAGGGAACGGAGAGTGTGAGCACGAGTGTAACAACACCATGGGCAGTTACCGGTGCTCCTGTCGTCACGGTTACCGGCTGTCGGGTCACCGCGCGTGTGTGGGTGAGTGACGGAGGATTCAGTGTTCAAACAAACATACATTACTAATTATTCCTGTAGATTTGGATATTTTCATTGCAAAAAAAAGGTGTTCCTGTAGGTCAAACTGTGAGCAGGAGTTTCCATCCTTTTCTCCCAGTGTTCCCCGTCCTGACATTTAACAGGCATCTCTGTGAAAAATGATATTTGGAAAATGTTTAGTGTCTGTTATGTTACATTATCATTTTTTCCGGACCGCAGAGCAGTGTGTCAACAACCCTAGCAGCCATTATTTAACCACTACTCAAATCATTTTTTTATTTACTTATTTTAATTAACTTTTTATTATTTGAATACAATTTATTTACCGATATTTTAATTAATGCTGTCAAATTGATTAAGCGAGATTAATAATCACATCTAATATAAAACACTCACTCACTCACTCACACACACACGCTCACACACACACTCACTCACTCACACACACACACACACACACACACACTCACACACACATACACACACATATACACACATATACACACACTCACGCTCACCCACACACACACACACACTCACACACACACACTCACTCACTTACTCACTCACTCACTCACACACACACACACACACACACACACACTCACACAATCACACACACACACACACGCTCACACACACACTCACTCACTCACACACACACACACACACACACTCACACACACACATACAGACACATATACACACATATACACACACTCACGCTCACGGACACACACACACACACACACACTCACACACAAACACTCACTCACTTACTCACTCACACAGACAATTTTTTATTTAATTCTATTTTTATAATTGTTTTTTTTTTTTTATTCTCTAAATTTTTTAATGGAATTACACTTTCTTTTGGAAGCTTGTTTCTGCCACATAATAAGAATTAAAAAAGGTACTTGTGATTTTGTTATAATTTGCAATCCTGGTTTTGCTCACAGATGTGGACGAGTGTGTGGAGACTCCGGATGTGTGTGGAAGCGCGCGCTGCTCAAACCTCATCGGGAGCTACGACTGCCTGTGTGACGAGGGCTACGTCTACGACAACCTCAGCAGGAGCTGCGCAGGTAACGGAGGAACGGGTCGTTTCATCGTAGCGCTGGTCCTGACCTTCAGCGCTGAACTCGTTTAACGTCTCTCAGTCTCAGGGATGTTCCGGTCTCAGTCTCAGGGATGTTCCGGTCTCAGTCTCAGGGATGTTCCGGTCTCAGTCTCAGGGATGTTCCGCTCAGTCTCAGGGATGTTTCGGTCTCAGTCTCAGGGATGTTCCGGTCTCAGTCTCAGGGATGTTCCGGTCTCAGTCTCAGGGATGTTCCGGTCTCAGTCTCAGGGATGTTTCGGTCTCAGTCTCAGGGATGTTTCGGTCTCAGTCTGAGGGATGTTCCGCTCAGTCTCAGGGATGTTCCGCTCAGTCTCAGGGATGTTCCGCTCAGTCTCAGGGATGTTCCGCTCAGTCTCAGGGATGTTCCGCTCAGTCTCAGGGATTTTTCGGTCTCAGTCTCAGGGATGTTTCGGTCTCAGTCTCAGGGATGTTCCGGTCTCAGTCTCAGGGATGTTCCGCTCAGTCTCAGGGATGTTCCGCTCAGTCTCAGGGATGTTCCGCTCAGTCTCAGGGATGTTTCGGTCTCAGTCTCAGGGATGTTTCGGTCTCAGTCTCAGGGATGTTCCGGTCTCAGTCTCAGGGATGTTCCGCTCAGTCTCAGGGATGTTCCGGTCTCAGTCTCAGGGATGTTCCGCTCAGTCTCAGGGATGTTCCGCTCAGTCTCAGGGATGTTCCGCTCAGTCTCAGTGATGTTCCGGTCTCAGTCTCAGGGATGTTCCGCTCAGTCTCAGGGATGTTCCGCTCAGTCTCAGGGATGTTTCGGTCTCAGTCTCAGGGATGTTCCGGTTTCAGTCTCAGGGATGTTCCGCTCAGTCTCAGGGATGTTCCGCTCAGTCTCAGGGATGTTCCGCTCAGTCTCAGGGATGTTCCGGTCTCAGTCTCAGGGATGTTCCGCTCAGTCTCAGGGATGTTCCGCTCAGTCTCAGGGATGTTTCGGTCTCAGTCTCAGGGATGTTTCGGTCTCAGTCTCAGGGATGTTCCGGTCTCAGTCTCAGGGATGTTCCGCTCAGTCTCAGGGATGTTCCGCTCAGTCTCAGGGATGTTCCGCTCAGTCTCAGGGATGTTCCGCTCAGTCTCAGTGATGTTCCGGTCTCAGTCTCAGGGATGTTCCGCTCAGTCTCAGGGATGTTCCGCTCAGTCTCAGGGATGTTTCGGTCTCAGTCTCAGGGATGTTCCGGTTTCAGTCTCAGGGATGTTCCGCTCAGTCTCAGGGATGTTCCGCTCAGTCTCAGGGATGTTCCGCTCAGTCTCAGTGATGTTCCGGTCTCAGTCTCAGGGATGTTCCGCTCTCAGTCTCAGGGATGTTCCTCTCAGTCTCAGGGATGTTCCGCTCAGTCTCAGGGATGTTCCGCTCAGTCTCAGGGATGTTCCGCTCAGTCTCAGTGATGTTCCGGTCTCAGTCTCAGGGATGTTCCGCTCAGTCTCAGGGATGTTCCGGTCTCAGTCTCAGGGATGTTCCGGTCTCAGTCTCAGAGATGTTCCGCTCAGTCTCAGGGATGTTCCGGTCTCAGTCTCAGGGATGTTCCGCTCAGTCTCAGGGATGTTTCGGTCTCAGTCTCAGGGATGTTTCGGTCAGTCCCAGGGATGTTCCGGTCTCAGTCTCAGGGATGTTTCGGTCTCAGTCTCAGGGATGTTCCGCTCAGTCTAAGGGATGTTCTTCTCAGTCTCAGGGATGTTCCGCTCAGTCTCAGGGATGTTCCGGTCTCAGTCTCAGGGATGTTTCGGTCTCAGTCTCAGGGATGTTTCGGTCAGTCTCAGGGATGTTCCGGTCTCAGTCTCAGGGATGTTTCGGTCTCAGTCTCAGGGATGTTCCGCTCAGTCTCAGGGATGTTCTGCTCAGTCTCAGGGATGTTCCGCTCAGTCTCAGGGATGTTCCGGTCTCAGTCTCAGGGATGTTTCGGTCTCAGTCTCAGGGATGTTCCGCTCAGTCTCAGGGATGTTCCGGTCTCAGTCTCAGGGATGTTCCGGTCTCAGTCTCAGGGATGTTTCGGTCTCAGTCTCAGGGATGTTTCAGTCTCAGTCTCAGGGATGTTCCGCTCAGTCTCAGGGATGTTCCGGTCTCAGTCTCAGGGATGTTCCGCTCAGTCTCAGGGATGTTCCGGTCTCAGTCTCAGGGATGTTTCGGTCTCAGTCTCAGGGATGTTTCGGTCAGTCTCAGGGATGTTCCGGTCTCAGTCTCAGGGATGTTTCGGTCTCAGTCTCAGGGATGTTCCGCTCAGTCTCAGGGATGTTCTGCTCAGTCTCAGGGATGTTCCGCTCAGTCTCAGGGATGTTCCGGTCTCAGTCTCAGGGATGTTTCGGTCAGTCTCAGGGATGTTCCGGTCTCAGTCTCAGGGATGTTTCGGTCTCAGTCTCAGGGATGTTCCGGTCT
>JARWKJ010000005.1:450000-452500 GCA_029959095.1 Rhinichthys osculus | reverse complement strand
AACATATATGAAGGATAGAAGTTCAGGACGATCATAAGCTTCATATTTCATATTCTTTCAGATGTGTAGCTGTATTCTGATAGAGCAAGAGTTTTATTTCATTTTGAATGTTGAGTTTCAGTTTTATCTTTCACTTTAAGCTGGTGATGAAATAGTTTTACTTTCACTTCTGTCTTTTGAAAATGACTTTTAGTTTCATTTATGTTTTTAGTATCAGTGTTTCTTCACGCTTTTCTCAGAAATGAATCCCGATCATGTCAGACTGGACTAGTTTACCCACTCCCGCAGTGCATTATAACAATCATAACTAATAACTGTCATAATAATTCAGTTTTTTCGATTCTGGATCAACTTTATTCTCTAAAGCTCTGAGTTCTTCTCTATATCAGTGTTTCTGAACTCCTGAAACGCCTCCATTGTAGTCTTGAGTTTCTCCCGGGAACGAACACGTCTCAATATTCCTCATTATAATAATTCATACGCAGAATAAAGGGGCGGGGCCTGGTTGAGTTAGTCAGTAGTGTGTTAAACTGGCACTTATGGAAAGGGGCGGGGCATTTCCCAAACACACTCGAAGCACTCGACCAATCACAACACACTGCTCCAGCCGACCAATCAGAGCACAGTGTGCTTTTCAGAAGGAGGGGCTTCATAGAGACAGGAAGTAAACAGAGCGTTACTGACAGACTGGGAAGAGAGGAGCCGCAACAATGGAGAATATGAGGAGAATAATCAACATTCAAGCAGGAAAACCTGTTCTAGTAGAGCCTGAACACAGTTTGATTATTGTCAGATATTTTGATCTTCTTCCTCTCTGTGTGTCTCTGAAGACCATCGAGCTTCACCTGCCGCAGGAGATGAGGAGGAACTCGCGCTCGCTGTATCTCGGACGCATGTTCAGCGGGATCCCTGTGGTCAGACTACGCTTCCGGCGCAGGGTCCAGACCGGGTGAGGATCACATGATTCACAGGATCACATGATCTGAGACACGGAAACATTAGGGCTGGGACAATGATTCTCTCTCGAATCGATTCTGAGTTTAGTTTTGAACAGCAGAGGGCGCTGTGTGCTCTAGAATCAGTCGTAATCTGCTCGTAATCTCCCGATGTTACACACACAGATATATTATATGATATGCATCGAGATATTGCCCCAGTACACACGCATTATTCAGTGTCTGTGTCCCCTCAGGTTCACGGCAGAGTTTGACCTCAGGACCTTCGACCCCGAGGGCGTGATCTTCTTCGCCGGCGGACACTTGAACAGCTCCTGGATTGTTCTGGTGGTGCATCATGGGAAACTGGAGCTGCAGCTGAAGTACGGAGCCGTGAGTCGAGTGACGAGCAGCGGCCCGCAGGTCAACGACGGACAGTGGCATAAGGTCAGAGGTCACTGCAGGGATCACGACTCACAGGGGTTATTGTCCAGAGGCCACAAATGAAGTGAAAAAGTAAAAAAAAAGGCATAGCCACACTCCATATACACAACAACAAACACACACACACACACACACACACACTAGCTGTGTTTCCGTCCAAAGTTGAGAATTTAACTTGCGCGCAGAATTGGAATATCACAAAAAACGTTTGCGAATAAAGCAGGATGTTTATTTAAGAGAATAAAATCATCACTTCCTGGTGCAAAATATCAGCAGTGAAAAATATAAGTTGTTGCAATCTTCTTATGCAGATTTTAGAATTTATGAAAACATGAATTTGCCGAGTTTACAGAGGTTTTTTGTTGTTGTTGTGTGATATTGCATACAATGTGCATAAAAACAGGTGGATGGAAACATCATTTCCTGTCCTCTACTAGACTATGAAAAAGAAAGTCAAATAATATCATATCTGTTTGTGTATTTTTACAGCACAACTCTTGAAAGTCGCTATTAAATAATAATAATATTCCTGCTATAGTATTAAAGTTTTCTTTTTTTTTAAATTCAGCTTTCAAATATTTTCAACTTTCAACAAAGAACTTAAAAAAAATTTATTGTATTTTTTTTCCGAAATTAAAAACATGTATTCTAGTCAGGGTTGTTATTATAACTGACACTAAAACATTTTCGTTACTTGAAAGAAATAAACCTTAATAAAATAAAATAAATAATTAATTATATTTCAGCTAGTTGCAACTTTTCTCATTTTCATTTAGTTTAACATTGATGTGCTAAAAAAAACTTAAAGTGAAATAAAAATTAATGAAAAAAACATTTAAAATAACTTTACATAAAATTGAAAAAATGAAAACAGAAAATATAAATTATAATTCAAAATATGAATAACTATAATATATCCCAATTATACTAAAATAACACTTATTCTAGTCATTGTCTGCATGAATTGCATTAATAATGTTTTTGTTAGTAAATTAATATATCCAGTAAGAAAACAAAAGCATCACGTCATTAAATAATTCGATCACTTTTTCAGGGTTTCTGCCGTTCTTAAAAAGTCTTCATTTGAAAAGATCTTAAATTGCAGCAGAAAAGTCTAAGCT
>JARWKJ010000005.1:422500-442500 GCA_029959095.1 Rhinichthys osculus | reverse complement strand
TCAGCATATTAGTCTCGCATCAGTCTTATATTAGTCTCAGCATATTAGTCTCACATCAGTCTTATATTAGTCTCAGCATATTAGTCTCGGATCAGTCTTATATTAGTCTCGCATCAGTCTCATATTAGTCTCACATCAGTCTTATATTAGTCTCACATCAGTCTTATATTAGTCTCAGCATATTAGTCTCACATCAGTCTTATATTAGTCTCAGGATATTAGTCTCACATCAGTCTTATATTAGTCTCAGCATATTAGTCTCGGATCAGTCTTATATTAGTCTCGCATCAGTCTCATATTAGTCTCACATCAGTCTTATATTAGTCTCACATCAGTCTTATATTAGTCTCAGGATATTAGTCTCACATCAGTCTTATATTAGTCTCAGCATATTAGTCTCGGATCAGTCTTATATTAGTCTCGCATCAGTCTCATATTAGTCTCACATCAGTCTTATATTAGTCTCACATCAGTCTTATATTAGTCTCAGCATATTAGTCTCACATCAGTCTTATATTAGTCTCAGGATATTAGTCTCACATCAGTCTTATATTAGTCTCAGCATATTAGTCTCGGATCAGTCTTATATTAGTCTCGCATCAGTCTCATATTAGTCTCACATCAGTCTTATATTAGTCTCGCATCAGTCTTAGTCTCACATCAGTCTTATATTAGTCTCACATCTCACATTAGTCTCACATCAGTCTTAGTCTCACATCAGTCTTATATTAGTCTCGCATCAGTCTTAGTCTCACATCAGTCTTATATTAGTCTCACATCTCACATTAGTCTCACATCAGTCTTAGTCTCACATCAGTCTTTTTTTTTTGTTATTTTGTGTTTATTTTGATTATTCATTTGAGTACAATCATACAGTATATTTCAAGTTACATACAATGCTCAATGCGATCACAGTGTATTTACAAATATAGGTATGTACAATTACCCAATGTTTTAAATATAAATTGTACTCCAGGTTAGTTCAATTGTTTCAAAGTATAACTTTTTTTTTTTTTTTTTTTTAACAACAACAACAACAAAAAAAAAAGTAAAAGTAAAAGGGTAACTATATACATCCAGGGAGAGAACAATTCCTCTTAGTTAAATTCCATCCTTAACAACCTCAGATGACGACTTATTATAATCTCAAATAAATAGTGAGAATTGTTATTACTTACACATGCAAACATATATTATTAATATATACATTATATATTAATCTTCATCTATTTAAGTATAGCAACAAAATCTGATCTTCTTTCTGATACATATTCAACCCATTTCCTCCATTTTTCCAGAAAAAAAACTTTCTTCAAATTAACAATAAACGTTATCTTTTCCATCATATAAATCTCAATGGTCACATCAATCCAGTCATCTAATGTTGGTCTCTCTTGTTTTAACCATTTGCGTGTGATTGCCTTCTTACTGGCTGCCAAAAGCACACCCATCAGGTATTTATTATCTGCTGCTATTATATCTGGACATACATAGCCAAAATACAGTAATTTGCATTCTAGAGGTATGTCTCCTCTAAAAATATGTTGAAGAGCATCCTGTATTTCTTTCCAGTATTCTTGAATATGTAGACATTCCCAAAATATATGGTAATGGTTTGCCTCATTACATCCACAGTTTCGCCAACATTTTGGGGTGTTATTACTGTATTTGGCCGTTTGTATTGGTGTTATAAAATATCTAACAATGTTTTTCCAACAGTACTCCTTCCAATTTAGTGACCTAGTTGATTTCCACTGAAATTTCCATACAGTTGACCACTCTTCATCAGTAAAAATTATTCCACTTTCTGTCAACCATTTCGCTTTGATGTAACTTGTAGAGTGTTTTTTCATATTTATTAAACTCTTGTATATCTGAGAGACTATCTTATATCTAATACCTGATGTGTATGTCTTCTTAAGCAAGTCTATTAGCGGATTCAAATTGTCTTTGATTTTTCCTTTTATTTTTTTTATCATAATAACTTCGAACCTGAAGGTACCTATAAAAATCTTGATTTTCTAGTAAAAACCTTTCCTTTAATACTTGAAAGCTTAAAATTTCACCTTTCTCAATGATTGTGCAAAAGGAGGTTATTCCATTATTTGTCCACAATTTAAACCTGTTATCAGACTGATTTGGAGTGAAGTCTGAGTCATAAGCAATCCATTTAAAAATGGAAGTGTATTCAAACAAATTAAATTCTTTTATCACAGTTGCCCAAACATTTAAAGTAAGCTGTGTCCATGGGTCTTCTAGCTTATCTATATATTGTCGTAAATTATTATCTGCTAATATTGTTTGTACAGGAATACTCTTTGTAGTATAACTTTCCATATCCTTCCAAGGAGCATTATAATGTGGGTCACACACCAATATACCACAGTCCTAATTTGAACTGCTGTATAGTAATCTTTTAATGAGGGAAGAGCCCACCCTCCTTTATCCTTTGGGAGCTGCAATGTTTTAAAACGTACTCTGGGCTTTTTCCCTTGCCAAATAAAACGTGAAAGCATTTTATCCCATTCTGTGAATTGTTTTCCGGTAATTTCTACAGGTAGACATTGGAATAGGTAAAGATATTTAGGTAATACGTTCATTTTAATTGCTTCAATCCTTGAGCTAAAACTAAAAAAGGGAATTAAATTCCATTTGGCTAAATCTTCTCTGATTCTTACAGTTAGTGGATCAAAATTCTTTCTTTGCAATTTTTCTATGTTTTTCGTCAAATGGATACCTAAATATTTAAATGATTTTGTATGCCATTTTAACAAATATGTATTTTTAATATTTATAGGGGGATTATAATTATATGAAATTATTTCTGTTTTATCAATATTTAGTTTATATCCAGAGAGAGGGCCAGAATTCTGAAATTGTTTCATGAGTTGAGGTAAAGACTTGGTTGGGTTTCCGAGATAAATCAGTATATCATCTGCATAGCAGGCTATTTTATGTTCCACTCCTTTTATACTGATGCCTTGGATTGTTTTATCCTGTCTGATGCTTTGTACTAAGGGTTCCAAATAGAGTGCAAATAATTGAGGGGACCATGGGCATCCTTGCCTAGTGCCTCTTTCCAATGTAAATGACTTTGATAAATAACCATTAATCTTTATCTTTGCAGTTGGTGTATCATAAAGTGCCTGTATACTTCTAATTATAACTTCATGAAAGCCAAATTTGCGGAGAACCGTATAAAGATAAGTCCAGCTAACAGAATCAAAGGCTTTTTCAGCATCTAAACTTAGTATCATAGACTTTAATTTATTTTTCCTGATATGATTCATAACTTGCAATGTGCGCCTAATATTGTCCTGTGTCTGGCGCTGACGGATAAAACCTGATTGATCTTGATTTATTAGGTTGGGCAGGAATTCTTCCATTCTTCTGGCCATAATTGATGTGAACAGTCTATAATCGACATTTAATATCGATAAAGGTCTATACGATCCACATTCTAACTTGTCTTTGCCTTCTTTTGGAATAATAGATATAACTGCATCCTTCCAAGATGGGGGAGTTATCGCATTCTTTAAAACCCAATTAAAAGTACGGACCAAGATAGGTATTAATTCCTTTTGGAATGCTCTATACCACTCCCCAGTATATCCATCCGGTCCTGGGGATTTATTAGATTTTAGTCTAGTAATAGCCCCTTTTACTTCATTTGTGGTTATTTCTGCTATCAGTGTTTTATTTTGCTCATCAGTAAGGGTAGGTAACTTTAATGCATCTAAAAAACTATTAATCTCCTGGGGTCTATCTTCGGGCATT
This sequence comes from Rhinichthys osculus, assembly GCA_029959095.1. Classification (NCBI taxonomy): domain Eukaryota; kingdom Metazoa; phylum Chordata; class Actinopteri; order Cypriniformes; family Leuciscidae; genus Rhinichthys; species Rhinichthys osculus. The sequence goes on along the minus strand of JARWKJ010000005.1, from coordinate 438,723 downwards.
TTAGAATATAATTTTTTATAAAACCTTTCAAAAACATCTTGAATGTTCTCTTGTTTGGTTTGTATTGTATTGGTAATAGGATCCCTGACTTTATATATTGTTTGATCTGCTTGTTGTTTTCTTAATTTCCATGCTAATATTTTCATAAATTTAGATCCATTTTCGTAATATTTTTGCCTAGAAAACATCATTTTTCTCTCTATTTCTTGAGTATACAGCATATTAATTTCGTTTCTTATTTTTTTCATTTGTTCTAGTATTTTGGGGATTTGCTTGTCCTTATGTTCTTTTTCTAATAAATGTAATTGATGTTGTAATTTTTTTAACTCCTGTTGTCGAATTTTCTTTTTAAGTGAGGCTAGTGCTATAACTTTACCTCTTAGTACTGCTTTTGCAGCATCCCACAATATGGGGGGGGTGACCTCTTCATTATCATTAGTTTCTAAATAAGAATGAATTTCATTTTTAATATGCATTTTAAAAGAGGGGTCATTAAGAAGATTCAAATTAAATTTCCACAAAGTATCCTTAGATTTATTGTCTAGTTTTACTGTTAAGTAGATTGGGGCATGATCACTGATATCTATCGTTCCAATATCGCAGCTTGTCACCCTGGTCCTATCTCTATTAAACATAAGGTAATAATCTATCCTGGTGTAGACATTATGTGGGGGGGGAAAAATGTGTATAATCCTTAGTATTTGGATATAGGTCTCTCCATACATCAATTATGCCAATATCATTCATCAATGTGTTAATTTTCCGAAGAATGGGTTTAGAAAACGTAGTTTTTTTGTTTGAGGAGTCAAACTCAGGCTGTAAATGTACATTTAAATCGCCACCACAAATCAATATACCTTGTGTTTCAGAGGACATAATCTGAAATACTTTTTGAAAAAAGGTAACATTACTACCAGGTGGGGCATAAATGTTAAATAAAGTAACATATGTTCCATTCATAATTCCATGAATAAAAATAAATCGACCCTCTTTATCAGCATACTCATACTTCTTTTCAAAAATTACCTTGTGGGATATCAAAATAATAACTCCTCTCCTATGCCCTGTATGATACGATGAGTAATAGATCTGAGTGAATCCCATTCTTTTCAATTTCTCATGCTCAATGTTACTCAGATGTGTCTCTTGTAGATATACAATATGAGCATTTTCTTTTTTCATTTTGCTTAAGATTTTTTTTCTTTTGATTGGGTTAAGCAAACCATTCACATTGAAAGAAATTACTTTTACTTCGTTATTTGTCATATCAGTTCAATAAAACATTGAAATCTAAAGGATGATAGAGGCACATTCCCTGGAAAACCAATAAACGAACAAGTAAAGAGAATATTAAAAACCTGACAAACATAAGGTGCTTCCAAGATAGGGGTCTCGAACAAACGACCCTGTAACAGGTTGGTAGTGGCGTCTAGCATGGAGGGGGAACCTTCTCTTCCACAGTGGTGATCGGGGCCCTCCAGTTCACCGTCTTTACATGAGATAAAAGAGAACATATCTCTCGTGTCCGACGTGCTGTCATTCCATAATACGAAGAGAGAAATTAAATCAAAGTCTATCCGATTTAAGGTCCAAAAACATGTCCAATATTTTTTCTTCATTCATTTTTAATTGTAGAGGGCATATGCAGTCTCACATTATCTTCTATATGCCTGTAGACGTTCCCTGATGTCTGTCGATCTCGGAGCCTTTTTACCTCTTGTCTTTCGTTGTGAAACAGTCTCCCAAGACGTGCGCTCGAGTTGTTCAATGAGTGATTCAGTCAGCGATGTTTTTTCCACGTTGAATCCTCTTTTCTCCATATCCAGATACGCTTCTTCAGCTGTGTGGTAGATGTGGGTCCCATCCTCATAGAACACACGTAGTCTTGCCGGATAAGGGGTCTGAAATCGAATCTTCTTTTCTTTCAGTACTTTTTTCACTTCCGTGTATTCCTTCCTTTTCTGTAGAACCGCAGGAGGATAATCATGATCGAAGTAGATTTTTTGTTGACCCACAAAAATATCCTTTTTCATCCATGCCTTCCGGATCACTTCTTCTTTCATTTTGTACCTGAGGAATTTTACTACAATCGACCTGGGTCTCGCGTTCACTCCAGGTTTGGGTGCAAGTGCCCGGTGTGCTCTCTCCACATGCAGTTCTGTCTCCGGAGGAAAATCCAAAGTGTCTCGCAGAAGTTGTTCGACGTAGTCAGTCATGGGATTTCTCTCTGCGTCCTCTGGCACGTTGTATATCCTTATATTGTCTCTTCTCGATCTACCTTCTTGGTCAATTTGCTTACTTTCCAGATGCGACTGCATTTTAATCATTTTTTGCATCGTCTCTTCCACGTTTAGCACTCGTGTTTCAATTTCTTCAATGCGATCTTCTGCGTGGCCGATTCTTTGATTTGTCTTGTTTAATTCGATCTTGATTTCATCCAGCTGACGATTATTCTCTTTGCGAAAGTTTTGAATCTCCTCCAAAATTCGTTCCAGATTGATTTGCATGTTATCCTGGTGAGTTTGCTGGCGATTAGCATCTTGCTTTTGTGCTAACGCATGTGCCGCGCCGCCGGCGCCTTCTTGCTGTCTACCTTCGGTTTCTAGGACCTCTGTGTTAGTTTTCCTGCTTTTCTCTCTTGTTTCCATTGTTGCCCCACTATTATATACTGCTTTAAAAGAAGATTTTTTATTTTTCTCAAGATTTAGTGGAGTTTTAATTAAATCGTCGGAGGAGACGATGAACTATGCTGCCATTCACTCAGTCGCCGGAACCGGAAGCCACCCTCACATCAGTCTTATATTAGTCTCGCATCAGTCTTATATTAGTATCGCATCTCTCATTAGTCTCACATCAGTCTTATATTAGTCTCACATCAGTCTTATATTAGTCTCACATCAGTCTTAGTCTCACATCAGTCTTATATTAGTCTCACATCAGTCTTATATTAGTCTCACATCTCACATTAGTCTCACATCAGTCTTATATTAGTCTCGCATCAGTCTTATATTAGTCTCGCATCAGTCTTATATTAGCATCGCATCTCTCATTAGTCTCACATCAGTCTTATATTAGTCTCACATCAGTCTTATATTAGTCTCACATCAGTCTTATATTAGTCTCACATCAGTCTTATATTAGTCTCACATCAGTCTTAGTCTCACATCAGTCTTATATTAGTCTCACATCAGTCTTATATTAGTCTCACATCTCTCATTAGTCTCACATCAGTCTTATATTAGTCTCACATCAGTCTTATATTAGTCTCACATCAGTCTTAGTCTCACATCAGTCTTATATTAGTCTCACATCAGTCTTATATTAGTCTCACATCTCACATTAGTCTCACATCTCACATTAGTCTCGCATCAGTCTTATATTAGTCTCGCATCAGTCTTATATTAGCATCGCATCTCTCATTAGTCTCACATCAGTCTTATATTAGTCTCACATCAGTCTTATATTAGTCTCACATCTCACATTAGTCTCACATCAGTCTTAGTCTCACATCAGTCTCATATTAGTCTCACATCAGTCTTATATTAGTCTCAGCATATTAGTCTCGCATCAGTCTTATATTAGTCTCAGCATATTAGTCTCACATCAGTCTTATATTAGTCTCAGGATATTAGTCTCACATCAGTCTTATATTAGTCTCAGCATATTAGTCTCGGATCAGTCTTATATTAGTCTCGCATCAGTCTCATATTAGTCTCACATCAGTCTCATATTAGTCTCACATCAGTCTTATATTAGTCTCACATCAGTCTTATATTATTCTCGCATCAGTCTCATATTAGTCTCACATCAGTCTTATATTAGTCTCGCATCAGTCTTAGTCTCACATCAGTCTTATATTAGTCTCACATCTCACATTAGTCTCACATCAGTCTTAGTCTCACATCAGTCTTATATTAGTCTCGCATCAGTCTTATATTAGTATCGCATCTCTCATTAGTCTCACATCAGTCTTATATTAGTCTCACATCAGTCTTATATTAGTCTCACATCAGTCTTAGTCTCACATCAGTCTTATATTAGTCTCACATCAGTCTTATATTAGTCTCACATCTCACATTAGTCTCACATCAGTCTTATATTAGTCTCGCATCAGTCTTATATTAGCATCGCATCTCTCATTAGTCTCACATCAGTCTTATATTAGTCTCACATCAGTCTTATATTAGTCTCACATCTCACATTAGTCTCACATCAGTCTTAGTCTCACATCAGTCTTATATTAGTCTCACATCTCACATTAGTCTCACATCAGTCTTAGTCTCACATCAGTCTTATATTAGTCTCGCATCAGTCTTATATTAGTATCGCATCTCTCATTAGTCTCACATCAGTCTCATATTAGTCTCACATCAGTCTTATATTAGTCTCGCATCAGTCTCACATCAGTCTCATATTAGTTTTACATCTCATATTAGTCTCACATCAGTCTCATATTAGTCTCGCATCAGTCTCATATTAGTCTTGCATCTCTCATTAGTCTCACATCAGTCTTATATTAGTCTCACATCAGTCTTATATTAGTCTCACATCTCACATTAGTCTCACATCAGTCTTATTTTAGTCTCACATCAGTCTTATATTAGTCTCGCATCAGTCTTATATTAGTCTCGCATCTCTCATTAGTCTCACATCAGTCTTATATTAGTCTCACATCAGTCTTAGTCTCACATCAGTCTTATATTAGTCTCACATCAGTCTCATATTAGTTTTACATCAGTCTTATATTAGTCTCACATCAGTCTTATATTAGTCTCACGTGAGTCGCGTCCTCGCAGATAAACAGGAGTTATGTGTCATTTGTTTCTGTATTTGTTGTTGTTTTAGTTTATTATAATAATCAGACAGACACATGCCATAATATAATTTTGCAGTGTATAACATTATCTTATTTTCTGCAATATGTTTCATATCACCTGAAACGTGCGGCAGTTTATATTCCAACGCAATTAACGTTTTTCCCACATGTCGGTATGAGTTTCGCTTTAAAATATTCTTTGAACTAATTCATGAATTTTGAGAACTAAAATACGCTTTTAGTGTTTATATATTTTTTCGGTACTTAAAATTATTTTTGAATTTAATATTAAATTAAATATATACGATGCGATTTTGTCTATTTTTTATCCCGCTGAACAATGAAATGATCTTAAAACGTGACCCTAAATTGGGCAGTTCCTTCAGATGTGGACTTTAGTCTTATACAGTCAAACCAACATTATTCACACACTTCAACATTTCTCACATTATCACAGTTTATTCGCTATAATGGTGATAAACATGAGCAGAACTCAGTTCTCAGATCAGTGGATATTTGACTGGTTTTGTCCGTCCTTCTGTTCGACTCTCACACATGAATTATGTTGAATATCTGTCAGCTGTTAAATTTAACTACACAATTAGATAATACCAGTTTAGCTCAACCAGTGACCAAGCAATGCTTCATGTTGTTCAGTGTGTGTGTAAAAAGAGCATTAGCAATTACAGAAAACACACTTCAGCAAAACATGATCAGCTCAAAGTGTCCGAATCATTTCTGCTCCCAATCTTTACTGGTAGTCACTGTATGAAGAATTATTGGGTGTAATATGTCACAGTTTACTTTATTTTGCTCTCCTCACTTACAGAAATGAACTATAGTGTCCTGCACACACTAGTGAAAAATAATTTTTGGTTAGATTGTATTTTCTGATTTGACCAGCACTGTTGAGTGTTATTTACGGGGTGTGTATCTGCACACACTTCAAACTCAAGTCACCTTGATTGATGATGTTTTCTGGCGCAGATGTTTCTCTGGTGTCCACCCCGGTGTCGGCCTTCTTCACGGGGTGCATGGATGTGCGAGTGAACGATCAGATGATGGATGTGGACGAAGCCCAACACAAACACAACGACATCCGCTCTCACTCCTGTCCTCTGGTGCACTCGGAGCAATAGCAGAAACCGAACGCCATCGAGTGCTTTCGACCGCGAGAGGATCCGCTTAATCAGGATCGGATCCTCGGCACACTCGCGGCACGCACATATAGCACAGCCATATTGATGTATTATTACTCACCGACACGCTTACATTAGACCAATCGAACACAAGCTACTGAGAGTGCGCTGGAAAATACTGTATCTGTACATATGCCACTGTAAAATGCTTTTAGAGGAGGATTTAAAAACAGCCCCGCTCGTCGATAAAGGCCTTCAGCCTCGATGGAGGTGCTCAACTTCACCATCATGGTTTCATTCACTGGGTTGAGTTGGTTTTCTAGTCCTGCGTTTGAGTTTTTTAATCTTGTTTTTATTGTTGAAGTTGTTTTGTATTCCGTTTATGTTTGCTCTGTGTGTGAGACTGAAAGGCTTGTTGAAAACTAATAAAGACGGATGTTGTTATTACGATCATTTCTGTCCGTAATTCCACAGACATTTACTTTGGTTCACACTGATACTTTTGGGATTAAGAAAAACAAAAGTTCAAATTCACAAATTCCTCTTTTTTTCTTTTCTAAAGTTACATTTCTTGTTGAAAAAACAAATAAACTTGTGAACATTAATATCTTGTGAGGGTATTTAATTTTCTTCAGGGAAAGGAAATGATGTCAGCAGTGACGTCCTAAAAAATCTTCCACCTCAATTGTGGTGTTTATTTTTCTTCTCATTCTGTAATGCTATCCTCAAATAAAACACAATGACATTATAAATTCATTTTTTAAGGTAAAAAGTGGTTGTTTCGGTTGCATATATGCTGAATAGACAGAAAACATGAGGACAATGCAATCAATGCAATCCTGAAAACAAAATCACATGGGAAATCATTTGTGTGCAAGAAAACCCCACATGAATATTTGAACAAAACAAAAAATTTATAATCATATCTATTTGGATATTTAAATGTGTTAAGATGATTTTTAAGAACATTCATCAAATAATTCTAAAGTTTTGCCTTTGGACATGAGGATTTTTTTTTTTTATATTTGTGCAAACCAGAGGCAACACTTTACAATAAGGTCCCATTAGTTAATGCATTAACAATAACTAGTTACAGTGTTTATTAACTCTTTCCCCGCCAGCATCTGTGTTTTATTTTCACAAAACCTTCATGGCATCCGGATTCATCTGAACATGCAATATCTCAAAAGAAAGACCAGACCCTCTGCTTTTAAAAAACATTTTATTCCAGCTTTATTTGCATTATTTTTTATCGACGCTTGAATGTGGGTAAGTTTCATCAAGAAGCAACATTTTGAGCAAAAAGCAGAGAAAATTAAGTTTTTGTCAAAGTCTTCGTCAGAAGATCCTGAAGATGGAATTCAGAATGATGATCATAAACAGATGGAGTAGATAGAGGCCATACACACACATAGATCGAGTCCATCAACACACACACACACACACACACGCACACACACACACACACGCACACACACAGATCGAGTCCATCAACACACACACACACACAGTCCATCATCACCTCAGAGCTTCACAGTTGTTTCCTCTTCATGGTTATGTAAATGAAAGCATTACTGAATGAAGGTTATAATCGCGTTATAATGCACATGTGCGTCAGCAATGCTTCTATCGCTCGTTTCTGCTTCTCGATCTGGAGACTCTCTACTCTTTCAGAAGATGTGTATTAGCGGAAGACTGAAAACACGGATCGCTGGAATATTCAGTCAGTGGCAGGGAAAGAGTTAATCGTTTACATTAGTTAATAAAAATCCTGTTAATTATTCATGTTAACTAATGGAACCTGTTACTAAAGCAGATGTGTGTTTTCCAGGAATCTGATATAAACATGTCCACACTAACACTAAAATTCTCTTCAGACTGATGACTAGCTGATCTGGCCGTAGAAGACTGAAGCGTTGTGTTTACGCTCGACACATTTCACAATACAACTGTGTTTGAAACGTCTCAATGGATCAAACTATGAAGATCCCACAAAGGAACAGGGAGTTAGCCCTCATCCTTCCCTGGACATTTGTTTTGACATTTTTTAAAAACGTAGTGTTCATCGAAGGGGTCTAATACCCTAGGACTTTTGTCGCACTTGAACCACGAATACACAAAAAATAGATTCGAGGAGTTTTGTGGTTGAAATTGAAAAAAAGTAAGAAATCTGGGTCGATCTGACCCCCTTTAGGAATGAATGGAATGTGAGGAATGCTTCAGTACACACAGAAATGCTCAAAATACAAACTAAAAATGCAAAAACTTTACCAATAAAGACTGTATAATGTGTAGATGTGTGTGTGAGCGCACACTGAAGAGAAACTGGCTTTAGGACCCAGCGGAACAGCTCCTCTGCTCCATATAGAGCTATAAGCCCATCTAGAGGCATCAAATATCATGTGTTATTATTATATTCCACAAGAGGTCAAAGACTCCCAGTGTAAGATATGTAGAGCTGAATTAAAAGAGTTATGCATGAAATTGTGAGTTATTTTGAGAATGTGAGGAATGTGCTTAAATTACTCTAAATGACTAGATTTAATTAATAAATAAAAAGGTAAACAAAATAAAAAAATCTCCCAAAAATATTGCATCAAAAAATAGAAAAAATATTATCAAAATGAAATAAAATAAGCTTTCTGGACAAAAAAAAAAAGAAGTATAATTTTAGGGCTTCGGGTCATGCTGACCCGCGAGGGAAGGATGAGGGTTAAACATGGTTTTGGATCTACCGAAGAACAACATCGATCACATTTGCTACGAGAAACACTGACGATTACAGAGGTAATTAGCGGCGATGGTCACACAGATCTTCACGGGTCAGGGGTCAGAGGTCAGAGGAGTTTCAGCAGGCGTAGGGAGGAGGCTTCTCGAAGGGCCCTAAGGAGTGAGCGTAGAGCGAGGGAGCGTTTGGAGTCAGCATGTATGCGCTGGTGTCCTGAGACTGGGGTTGGGTCGGTCCGGTCGGGTTCGTCCCGCTCTGAGCCGCCGGTTGAGTCTCATCGGACGGGGAGTTCGAGACCTCGGGGGTGGGAGGAGCTGCGGATGGAGCCGGGTAACCGTTCAGATGCTGGAGGACAAACAATCAGAAATAACGTCAGAAATCAGACCAGATTAAAGCATTATGTGTTGACTTTCTAGCAGCTGCCTTCTTTAAACTACATTTCAATCAAATTGTTAAAATGTTTCAAATGTTAAAATGTCTTAATGGAACCAAAATGGAAAAAAAACATCTGTTTAAATCTGTTAACAACAAAAAAAAAAAACATCCGACGTTTAAATCTGTAAAAAAAAAAAAACATCCGACGTTGAAATCTGTTAACGAAAAAAAAAAACATCCGACGTTTAAATCTGTTAACGGAAAAAACATCCAACGTTTAAATCTGTTAATGGAAAAAAACATCCGACGTTTAAATCTATTGATGTTAAAGAAAAAAAAATATCCGCCGTTTAAATCTGTTAAAGAAAAAAAAACCATCCGAAGTTTAAATCTGTTAACGGAAAAAAAACATCCAAAGTTTAAATCTGTTAACGAAAAAAAAAACATCCGACGTTTAAATCTGTTAATGGAAAAAAACATCCGACGTTTAAATCTGTTAAAGAAAAAAAAAACATCCGACGTTTAAATCTGTTAAAGAAAAAAAAACATCCGATATTTAAATCTGTTAAAGAAAAAAAAAACATCCGACGTTTAAATCTGTTAATGAAAAACAAAACAAAAAAACATCCAATGTTTAAATCTGTTAACGGAAAAAACTCGACCGACATTTAAATCTGTTAACGGGCAAAAAACTTCCAACGTTTAAATCTGTTAACGGAAAAAAAACATCCGACGTTTAAATCTGTTAACGGAAAAAACATCCGACATTTAAATCTGTTAACGAAAAAAAAAAACATCCGACGTTTAAATCTGTTAACGGAAAAAAACTAAAAACATCCGACGTTTAAATCTGTTAATGGAAAAAAACATCCGACGTTTAAATCTGTTAATGGAAAAAAACATCCGACGTTTAAATCTATTAATGTTAAAGAAAAAAAACCATCCGACGTTTAAATCTGTTAACGGAAAAAAACCATCCGACATTTAAATCTGTTAACGAAAAAAAAAAACATCCGACGTTTAAATCTGTTAACGGAAAAAAACTAAAAACATCCGACGTTTAAATCTATTAACGGAAAAAAACATCCGACGTTTAAATCTGTTAACGGAAAAAAACATCCGACGTTTAAATCTGTTAATGGAAAAAAACATCCGACATTTAAGTCTATTAATGGAAAAAAACATCCGACGTTTAAATCTGTTAACGAAAAAAAAAAAACATCCGACGTTTAAATCCGTTAACGGAAAAAAAAAAATCCGACGTTTAAATCTGTTAACGGAAAAAACTATCCAACGTTTAAATCTGTTAACAAAAAAAAAAACATCCGACGTTTAAATCTGTTAACGAAAAAAACCCATCCGACGTTTAAATCTGTTAAAGAAAAAAAAAACATCCGACGTTTAAATCTGTTAACGGAAAGAAACAAAAAACATCCGACGTTTAAATCTGTTAACAGAAAAAAACATCCGATATTTAAATCTGTTAAAGAAAAAAAAAACTTCCGACGTTTAAATCTCTTAACGGAAAAAAAACATCCGACGTTTAAATCTGTTAAAGAAAAGAAAAACATCCGACGTTTAAATCTGTTAACGAAAAAAACCCATCCGACGTTTAAATCTGTTAACGGAAAGAAGCAAAAAACATCCGACGTTTAAATCTGTTAACGAAAAAAACCCATCCGACGTTTAAATATGTTAAACGGAAAGAAACAAAAAACATCCGACGTTTAAATCTGTTAACGGAAAAAAAAACATCCGACGTTTAAATCTGTTAACGGAAAGAAACAAAACCCATCCGACGTTTAAATCTGTTAACGAAAAAAAAAAAAACATCCGACGTTTAAATCTGTTAAGGAAAAAAAAAAAACATCCGACGTTTAAATCTGTTAACAGAAAAAAACATCCGATATTTAAATCTGTTAAAGAAAAAAAAAACTTCCGACGTTTAAATCTCTTAACGGAAAAAAAACATCCGACGTTTAAATCTGTTAAAGAAAAGAAAAACATCCGACGTTTAAATCTGTTAACGAAAAAAATCCATCTGACGTTTAAATCTGTTAACGGAAAGAAGCAAAAAACATCCGACGTTTAAATCTGTTAATGGAAAAAAACATCCGACGTTTAAATCTGTTAACGGAAAAAAAAAAACATCCGACGTTTAAATCCGTTAACGGAAAAAAAAAAATCCGACGTTTAAATCTGTTAACGAAAAAAACCCATCCGACGTTTAAATATGTTAAACGGAAAGAAACAAAAAACATCCGACGTTTAAATCTGTTAACGGAAAAAAAACCATGCGACGTTTAAATCTGTTAACGGAAAGAAACAAAACCCATCCGACGTTTAAATCTGTTAACGAAAAAAAAAAAAACATACAAAGTTTAAATCTGTGAAGGAAAAAAAAAAAACATCCGACGTTTAAATCTGTTAATGGAAAAAAACATCCGACATTTAAATCTGTAAACGAAAAAAATAACATCCGACGTTTAAATCTGTTAATGGATTACGGATTACTCCATCATAGGCATAACAGTATGACTTTCTTTAAAGCTGCTTTGAAAGGAAGTGTGTTGTGAAAAGCACTACACAATACAAATAAAATAGAATTTGACATTTTAAATAATTTAGTCTCAGTGTTTGCGATTGACCAGTGATGTCATTCTGTATCTAATGAAAACCATTCCCACTCTAATCAATATTCCATGCTGATGTGTAGAAGCATTACCGCGGTAACAGAGGCGCTCACCTGCATCGGCAGAGAGTAGTTGGGGTACGCGGGGAGCGTTTGTCCCGACGGGCAGAAGCCGGTGTAGGAGAGCATGTGTTGACTGGGATTGTACAGGATATGAGGGGGCGGAGCCGGACTAGGTGTCATGTGACTGTGAGCCACAGGAGCCTGAACACACACACACACACACACACGTCATGTAAGAGCTGATATCACTTACTGTGAAGCTGCTCTGTAAATCTGTATTGTATAAGTGCTATAGAAACTGAATTGTGAATGTTATGACACTGAATCGTGAATGTTATGAAACTGAATTGTGAATGTTATGACACTGAATCGTAAATGTTATGACACTGAATCGTGAATGTTATGAAACTGAATTGTGAATGTTATGACACTGAATTGTGAATGTTATGAAACTGAATCGTAAATGTTATGACACTGAATCGTGAATGTTATGAAACTGAATTGTGAATGTTATGACACTGAATCGTGAATGTTATGAAACTGAATTGTGAATGTTATGACACTGAATCGTGAATGTTATGAAACTGAATTGTGAATGTTATGACACTGAATCGTGAATGTTATGACACTGAATCGTGAATGTTATGAAACTGAATTGTGAATGTTATGACACTGAATCGTGAATGTTATGAAACTGAATTGTGAATGTTATGAAACTGAATCGTGAATGTTATGAAACTGAATTGTGAATGTTATGACACTGAATCGTAAATGTTATGACACTGAATCGTGAATGTTATGAAACTGAATTGTGAATGTTATGACACTGAATCGTGAATGTTATGAAACTGAATTGTGAATGTTATGACACTGAATCGTGAATGTTATGACACTGAATCGTGAATGTTATGAAACTGAATTGTGAATGTTATGACACTGAATTGTGAATGTTATGAAACTGAATTGTGAATGTTATGACACTGAATCGTGAATGTTATGACACTGAATTGTGAATGTTATGACACTGAATCGTGAATGTTATGACACTGAATTGTGAATGTTATGACACTGAATCGTGAATGTTATGACACTGAATTGTGAATGTTATGACACTGAATCGTGAATGTTATGAAACTGAATTGTGAATGTTATGACACTGAATCGTGAATGTTATGAAACTGAATTGTGAATGTTATGACACTGAATCGTGAATGTTATGAAACTGAATCGTGAATGTTATGAAACTGAATCGTGAATGTTATGAAACTGAATCGTGAATGTTATGAAACTGAATCGTGAATGTTATGACACTGAATCGTGAATGTTATGACACTGAATTGTGAATGTTATGAAACTGAATTGTGAATGTTATGAAACTGAATTGTGAATGTTATGACACTGAATCGTGAATGTTATGACACTGAATCGTGAATGTTATGAAACTGAATCGTGAATGTTATGAAACTGAATTGTGAATGTTATGAAACTGAATCGTGAATGTTATGAAACTGAATCGTGAATGTTATGAAACTGAATCGTGAATGTTATGACACTGAATCGTGAATGTTATGACACTGAATTGTGAATGTTATGACACTGAATTGTGAATGTTATGAAACTGAATCGTGAATGTTATGAAACTGAATCGTGAATGTTATGACACTGAATCGTGAATGTTATGACACTGAATCGTGAATGTTATGACACTGAATTGTGAATGTTATGAAACTGAATTGTGAATGTTATGAAACTGAATTGTGAATGTTATGACACTGAATTGTGAATGTTATGAAACTGAATTGTGAATGTTATGACACTGAATTGTGAATGTTATGAAACTGAATTGTGAATGTTATGACACTGAATCGTGAATGTTATGACACTGAATTGTGAATGTTATGACACTGAATCGTGAATGTTATGACACTGAATTGTGAATGTTATGACACTGAATCGTGAATGTTATGACACTGAATCGTGAATGTTATGACACTGAATCGTGAATGTTATGACACTGAATCGTGAATGTTATGAAACTGAATTGTGAATGTTATGACACTGAATCGTGAATGTTATGAAACTGAATTGTGAATGTTATGACACTGAATCGTGAATGTTATGAAACTGAATCGTGAATGTTATGAAACTGAATTGTGAATGTTATGAAACTGAATCGTGAATGTTATGAAACTGAATCGTGAATGTTATGAAACTGAATCGTGAATGTTATGACACTGAATCGTGAATGTTATGACACTGAATTGTGAATGTTATGAAACTGAATTGTGAATGTTATGAAACTGAATTGTGAATGTTATGACACTGAATCGTGAATGTTATGACACTGAATTGTGAATGTTATGACACTGAATTGTGAATGTTATGAAACTGAATCGTGAATGTTATGAAACTGAATCGTGAATGTTATGACACTGAATCGTGAATGTTATGACACTGAATCGTGAATGTTATGACACTGAATCGTGAATGTTATGAAACTGAATTGTGAATGTTATGACACTGAATCGTGAATGTTATGAAACTGAATTGTGAATGTTATGACACTGAATCGTGAATGTTATGAAACTGAATCGTGAATGTTATGAAACTGAATTGTGAATGTTATGAAACTGAATCGTGAATGTTATGAAACTGAATCGTGAATGTTATGACACTGAATCGTGAATGTTATGACACTGAATCGTGAATGTTATGAAACTGAATTGTGAATGTTATGAAACTGAATTGTGAATGTTATGACACTGAATCGTGAATGTTATGACACTGAATCGTGAATGTTATGAAACTGAATCGTGAATGTTATGAAACTGAATTGTGAATGTTATGAAACTGAATCGTGAATGTTATGAAACTGAATCGTGAATGTTATGAAACTGAATCGTGAATGTTATGACACTGAATCGTGAATGTTATGACACTGAATTGTGAATGTTATGACACTGAATTGTGAATGTTATGAAACTGAATCGTGAATGTTATGAAACTGAATCGTGAATGTTATGACACTGAATCGTGAATGTTATGACACTGAATCGTGAATGTTATGACACTGAATCGTGAATGTTATGACACTGAATTGTGAATGTTATGACACTGAATTGTGAATGTTATGAAACTGAATCGTGAATGTTATGAAACTGAATCGTGAATGTTATGACACTGAATTGTGAATGTTATGACACTGAATCGTGAATGTTATGACACTGAATCGTGAATGTTATGAAGACTCGCCAGGTCTTTGAAGGCTCCCAGTACGGCAGCGGTGATGATTCCCAGAAACACACCGAGAACGTTGAGCGTCACACAAGCCCACATCAGACGGTACAGATTCACCACGTCCCAGCAGCTGCTGACGCCCGTGAACTCGTAGTAGTGCATGCTATAGTCCACACTAACACACACAGACACTGTTACTGCACACACACACACACACACAGACACTGTTACTGCACACACACACACACACACACAGACACTGTTACTGCACACACACACACAGACACTGTTACTGCACACACACACACAGACACTGTTACTGCACACACACACACACACAGACACTGTTACTGCACACACACACACACAGACACTGTTACTGCACACACACACACTGTTACTGCACACTCACACACACACTGTGCTGTAACGCGCAGGGACTCACGAGCGTCGCTCACCTGTCGCAGTGGAATAAGTCACAGCAATAGCAGGTGTTGGTCTTCACCTTCAGTTTACACGGATTACCGTAGGAGTTACAGTGAACCTGATCACAGAACATCAACACAAGCTCTTTAAACTTCACATTGTGTGTTATTAATATTGTAGATTTTATGACAGACTGCTTGTGATGTTCCTCACGTTGGATAATTGTTTGACAAATGAATAAACTTAAATGGAAATGTATATATATATTGAATGACAATTGGCAACACTTGATGCATTAATACTAACACCTCCTCTGTTCTATATCTATCTATCTATCTATATAAATAAAAAAAAAAAAAGTACTGCATGAGATTAAACTGGGAAGGGTCACAGCACTTACACATTGTTAGTTTGACTGCTTCTATTGCTCTCCTCATTTGTAAGTGGCTTCGGATAAATGATTAAATGTAAAAGAATGAAACTGATGTAATGTTCACATCTGACCAGCAGAGGGAAGCAGAGCACACGATCAGCGGCTGAATCTTACAGTTATGATCAGTGTTAGCGCTTTATGAACTACAGACCTACAGTGGCAGGGTTGATTAATGTTCATAATTTGAGCAGGAAAACAGTGTGAAGTCATGAGTGAGGTGAACACACCTCAGCGAAGTAGCTGTCGTAGGAGTAAGAAGAGCTGGAGTAAAACTCACAGCGGCCCTCCATCAGCGGCCTCCTGTCCTACACACACACACACACACACACACACAGTAACTCGTGGTGTTCTGCATGAGCAGAGAGAGAGGCACA
>JARWKJ010000005.1:345000-415000 GCA_029959095.1 Rhinichthys osculus | reverse complement strand
TAAAGATGCATGTGAGAAGCTCCATGTCAGAAACTCTACACCAGCTCTCTGCTTACCAGTGATCACTCCAGTCTATACCAGTCTACACCAGCACGAACCAGCCAGGGGGATAAACAGTTAAAACACACACACACACACACACACACACACACAGCCACTGTCGCCATTGGCTTGCTTAGTTGGGGACATTTACAAACACACATGAACACTGAGTCGTGCAGAACTGAACGATTCTGATTCAAACACACATGAACACTGAGTCATAAAGAACTGAACGATTCTGATTCAAACACGCGTGAACACTGAGTCGTGAAGAACTGAACTATTCCGATTCAAACACGCGTGAACACTGAGTCGTGAAGAACTGAACGATTCCGATTCAAACGTGCGATTCTGATTCAAACACGCGTGAACACTGAGTCGTGAAGAACTAAACGATTCTGATTCAAACGTGTGATTCTGATTCAAACACGCGTGAACACTGAGTCGTGAAGAACTGAACGATTCCGATTCAAACACGCGTGAACACTGAGTCGTGAAGAACTAAACGATTCCGATTCAAACGTGCGATTCTGATTCAAACACGTGTGAACACTGAGTCGTGAAGAACTAAACGATTCCGATTCAAACGTGCGATTCTGATTCAAACACGCGTGAACACTGAGTCGTGAAGAACTGAACGATTCCGATTCAAACACGCGTGAACACTGAGTCGTGAAGAACTAAACGATTCCGATTCAAACGTGCGATTCTGATTCAAACACGTGTGAACACTGAGTCGTGAAGAACTAAACGATTCCGATTCAAACGTGCGATTCTGATTCAAACACGTGTGAACACTGAGTCGTGAAGAACTAAACGATTCCGATTCAAACGTGCGATTCTGATTCAAACACGTGTGAACACTGAGTCGTGAAGAACTGAACGATTCCGATTCAAACACACGTGAACACTGAGTCGTGAAGAACTAAACGATTCTGATTCAAACGTGCGATTCTGATTCAAACACGCGTGAACACTGAGTCGTGAAGAACTGAACGATTCCGATTCAAACACATGTGAACACTGAGTCGTGAAGAACTAAACGATTCTGATTCAAACGTGCGATTCTGATTCAAACACGCGTGAACACTGAGTCGTGAAGAACTAAACGATTCTGATTCAAATGTGCGATTCTGATTCAAACACGCGTGAACACTGAGTCGTGAAGAACTGAACGATTCTGATTCATTAACAAATCCATTCATGATTCTTTGATGGAAGCACATCCGATTGCACTAAAGTTTCTTCGTAGTGAATACATGACCTTTAGATGATTAAAACGTTCTTCACACTAAGAATAACTTTGTCTTCACTGAAAGGTTGCGAGTGTCTCCCTTTACCTCTAACCACGCGCTACATAACGGATGATGCTTGAGGAGCTTGTTCTCTGAGGCGGAGGGTGATGATACGAGAACATCTGAATCATCATCATCCTGACGGCTCCTTCCATTACAGTCGTGCTTCTGCAGCGTTTGACCTCCAAACTCTCTGGCAGCAATGTTCTGGTCACTTCCTCTAATCTCCGAGGGGTCAGAGGTCACGGGACTGTGTCTTCAGGAAATGAAACCTAAAGCTGCAGTGTGATACGGGCTGTTGCACATTAATGTGTTCATCGGAGCGCCGGGTCTCCGCTTACTGTGTGTGTGTGTGTGTGTGTGTGTGTGTGGTGTACCTATAGAACCGCCTTTTGTAATGGAGCGTGTGCATGTTGATTTTGTCAATGAGCGTGTGTGTGTGTGTACTCATTAAATGTTAAAGTCTGTACTGGGATCAGAGCTCAGGACACAACAGAAGCCTAAATCACACACGGACGTCTCACAGACTAACGACACGTCTCCATGGTTACAGACCCACAACTTCCCTTCACTACGACATCATTCTGATGGAGTGTGTGTTAGCAACCACATAGAATGCATTAGTCACATAGCAACACCTTAATGCATTCAATGTGGTTGCTAAGGTGTTGCTATGTGGCTGTAATGTGTTCTGTGTAGTTACTAGAGTTAGAGATGCACCGATTACAATTTTCTAGGCCGATTCCGATTTCCGATTTTTCTTGAGTTTGACCTGCCGATACCGATTTCCTTTTTTTAAACCACTTTACAGCACACACAAATATTTATTTTCTATCTTCTCTTTAATAGAACATTTTGCATAGAACATTTTTTTAACAGATAATCGCTATAAAATATGACTATATAAATTACTCCTGGTGTGGGAAATCCACACACATCTAAAGTGCAGTGTTATGGAAGTGTTATGTACATAATTTCCTTTTCACATCCAATATCCAACTAAAAATTTTTTATATATTTAGCAAACTAAACTTTTGTTTGAAAACAGGTAATGGCAATAAAATAATATATAAATAACAAATAAAAATAAAATAAATATAGCCTACCCTTGCAGTATATATTTTTCAACACACACACACACACACACACACACGGGCCTATTGCAATCACTTGTACATCAATGGCAAGTTATATTTCTCAAACAGTTCTTCTCTCTGACACATGTCCAGCCAGGCTAAACAGGACAAGTGGAGCATGTGCAGGGAAACGATTGGGAATAAAAACAAGTTATTTTCTATAAATATTTTTGAGTCTTAATTTTCTTTTCTGACATAGCCTGGCTACTTCAGTTCTTGTTAAAACACACCAGACGTGCAAATTCTGTGCATTTTGGGCACTTTTTGGGGTGAAATCATATTTATTTTGTCCATCAAAAGCAAGGGCGTAGATTTGGTTTGAACATTGGGGGGGTTGAAGTTTGGGTATGCCTCCTGATATTGTGATCATGGTATAAATAATGGGGGGGTCGTAATGCATAGATTTAAATATTGGGGGGGTTATATCCCCCCCATCCCCCCCACAAATTACGCCCATGATCAAAAGTATGCTTTCACTTTAATTGAGCGCGAGCAGAATAGACTCGGCGCCGAAACCCGCGCTTCACTGTTGCTCACGCGACGCTCCTGCTTGACGCTCACGCGCTGCTCCGGCTCCCGGTGTGAATGCACTCATTGATTAACATGCACGCCGAAGAAAAAAAAAAACGCGCTGCTCATGCTTGCGGTGTGAAACGGTCGTAATTCACGAGGTTTCCTACATGTGTGTTCCGTGTGCACGTGTGATGCTGATGTTGCGCGATGTTAATCATGCGGCGCCCGAGTGCAGATTTGACCGGCATAAAATCGGATTATGTCAGACTGACCGGCCGGTCTCCGATCATGGCCGATCACGTGAAAATCGGCCGATTCCGGTCACCAGCCGATCAATCGGTGCATCTCTAACTAGAGTGTTGCTACTGTATGTGACTAATGCATTCAATGTGGACATGAAGGTGTTTCTATGCGACTACTGTGTTCTGTGTGGTTGCTAGGGTGTTTCTATGTGACTATTATGTTCAAGGTGCATACTAAGGTGTTGTTATGTGACTGTACTGTGTTCTGTGTGGTTGCTAGGGTGTGTCTATGTGACTAATGCATTCAATGTGGTCCCTAAGGTGCTGCTATGTGACTATACTATGTCCTGTGTGGTTGCTAAGGAGTTGTTGTGACTAATGTGTTCTGTGTGGTTGCTAGGGTGATACTATGTGACGAATGCATTCAGTGTGGTTGCTAAGGTGTTGCTATGTGACTATACTGTCTCCTGTGTGGTTGCTAAGGAGTTGCTGCGACTAATGCATTCAATGTGGTAACTAAGGTGTTGCTATGGAACTGTAATGTGTTCTGTGTGGTTGCTAGGGTGTTTCTATGTGACTAATGTGCTCAATGTGGAAACTAAGCTGTTGCTCTGTGACTCTACTGTGTTGTGTGCTTGCTAGGGTGTTGCTTTGGGACTGATGTGTTCAATGTGGTTACTAAGGTGTTACTATGTGACTATAATCTGTTCTGTGTGGTTGCTAGGGTGTTGCTATGTGACTGTGTTCAATATGGTTACTAAGGTATGTGACTTGTGTGGTTGCTAGGGTGTTGCTTTGTGACTAATGTGTTCAATGTGGTTACTAAGGTGTTACTATGTGACTAAAGTGTTATGTGGTTGCTAGGGTGTTACTATGTGGCGGATGCATTCAGTGTGGTAGCTAAGGTGTTGCTATGTGACTATACTGTGTGGATGCTAGGGATTTCCTGTGACTATACTGTGTGGTTGCTAGGGATTACCTGTGACTATTGCGTTAAATGTGGTTATTAAGGTGTCGCTTCGGTGTGGTTGCTAGGGTGTTGCTATGTGACTAATGCAATGTGGTTGCTAGTCACATAACAGCACCCTAAAAACCACACTGAATGCATTAGTCACATAACAACACTCTAGTAACCACACGTAACACAGTCTCATAGCAACACCTTAGCAACCACACTGAACACATTACGGTCACATAGCAACAGCGTAGCATCATGGCGGTGAGTTTTAGATAGGCCAACGTCTGGTGATGTGCGTTGAGCTGATCAGGACAGGCACTGAAGGACGGACGCAGCTCCATTAGCTTCATCTAGTCATCAATGCTAATCTGATTCATCTAAAACTTCACCTGATCTGTCAGCCAATTACGCTCCGCATTACTGAGCGGCGTCCAATCGCGCTCATCGATCTGACAGCGGATGTGCCTCGGGCTCCCTGGTGTAAACACCGTTCACTGGCCCATCTCTCACGGGTAATATTATCCGAACTATATTTCACAAGCACAGAAACAGACAGCACCTGAAATACACAGGCTGTAATTGTATTGACGAGCCATTATGTCCCTCAGAGAGCCGGTACTCCGCCACTAAAATAGGCCGTGAAGACATTTCTGGCTGGTCTTGATCTGGTACTCACCATCGGCCTGCGATTCTCCACCAGGTTCAGACCGACGACTCCCAGGAACGCTCCGAAGCTCAGCTGCCGTCCACAAGAGCACAACACAACAGAGTCAGCAGGCAATAATAACTTGACTTCATCTTTCAGCCAAATAATGACAGACCTTAAAGGTGCAGTGTGATTTTAG
This sequence comes from Rhinichthys osculus, assembly GCA_029959095.1. Taxonomy (NCBI): domain Eukaryota; kingdom Metazoa; phylum Chordata; class Actinopteri; order Cypriniformes; family Leuciscidae; genus Rhinichthys; species Rhinichthys osculus. The sequence continues at coordinate 409,969 of JARWKJ010000005.1, read as the reverse complement.
AGGCATCTAGTGGTGAGGTTGTGAACTGCACCCAACAGAAGTTACGGTGGCCGACAGGAAGTGATGTCGTCGTCTGAGACAGCAGAGAGTCACCAGTTAAACAATGAGGTTTCTTTACAAAGATAAATTAAGAAATTAGGTTTACTTATTCAGTAAATCGATGTTATTGCGAATATTATTGTTACTTGTTCATCATTGTGTCAGTGTTTTATTCGCTGACTTTAGTTTCGCTTCTTTACACGAAGAACAACATAGTGATGAAACACGTTTGTCCGCTCAGGGCCACCGTTGAAACATGTCGGTGTAAGCGGACCCGCGGTGTGTGTAGAGAGAAACGCTCATTCTAAGCTAATAAATACATAACACTTCATTATGTAAGATCTTTATACACCACTGATAACATAGTTATGTTTATGATATTGCATTTCTGTCACCAGATCCTCCTAAATATTACACACTGCACCTTTAAGGCTCAAACTCCTGCTGCTGTCCTGGTGTTTTATTGCACAAATGAAAGGACAAAACAAAGAGTTCATTAAAGTAATGAAGTGTGAAGTTCTCCTCACTCACTATAATCCCGGGATAGTATCCAGACACGGCCACGTTATCCGTGTGTGTGGCCGACAGGAGCCCGACCACCAGAACCAGAACCGAGAGTCCGAACAGAGACCCGGAACACCAGAGAGCCGTCCGCCGGCGCTTCACAAACACATCTGCGCACACACACACACACACACATGCGCATCACCTGTTTAGTCTATAGATGTGTGTGTTTGGATATATATGTGCGCAGGCGTGTGTCTTTCTCTACAAAGTGATCTCAACTAATTATTTACTGGCCTTAAAAAGTCATAATACAGAATTATTTGTCACTTCCGCGTATCACTGCGAACCGGAATCATTCTGACAACGTTTACCAGAGTTATATTGAACATTATCCTGGCTCTTCCCAGCTTTATAATGGGAGTGAATGGAGGAGGACATTTTGAAGCCCTAAAAAGCTCATCATCATCATAACAATAATCCATACGCCTTCAGGGGTTAATACAGGCCTTCTGAAGCCGAGAAACATATCCATATTTATAACTTCATAAACTATAATCACTGGGTTCCGGTAACGGCCGTACACGAGTCGAGTTCCGGCGGAAGAGTGACCTCTGACCCCACGCATGACGAGTGAGTGACCTCTGACCCCACGCATGACGAGTGACCTCTGACCCCACGCATGACGAGTGAGTGACCTCTGACCCCACGCATGACGAGTGACTTCTGACCCCACACATGACATACTGACGAACGCAGAGGATCGGGCAAAACCAAAACAGGACACTAATTAGAGTCTAAAAAGATGATTTATAAAGAGAAAAGTGGGAGGAGCTTGAGTTTGTCTGAATCGTTAGAGGCGTCGACTTTCACCTGAGCTTACGCTACTCCTACATCATGCGTCGGGTCAGAGGTCACTAGTCATGCATCGGGTCAGAGGTCACTTGTCATGTGTGGGGTCAGAGGTCACTTGTCATGCGTGGCGTAGGTCACTTGTCATGCGTGGGGTCAGAGGTCACTTGTCATGCGTGGCGTAGGTCACTTGTCATGCGTGGGGTCAGAGGTCACTTGTCATGCGTGGGGTCAGAGGTCACTTGTCATGCGTGGGGTCAGAGGTCACTCGTCATGCATCGGGTCAGAGGTCACTTGTCATGCGTGGGGTCAGAGGTCACTTGTCATGCATGGCGTAGGTCACTTGTCATGCGTGGGGTCAGAGGTCACTTGTCATGCGTGGGGTCAGAGGTCACTTGTCATGCAGGGGGTCAGAGGTCACTTGTCATGCAGGGGGTCAGAGGTCACTTGTCATGCAGGGGGTCAGAGGTCACTTGTCATGCAGGGGGTCAGAGGTCACTTGTCATGCGTGGGGTCCGAGGTCACTCGTCATGCATCGGGTCAGAAGTCACTTGTCATGCGTGGGGTCAGAGGTCACTTGTCATGCGTGGGGTCAGAGGTCACTTGTCATGCGTGGGGTCAGAGGTCACTTGTCATGCGTGGGGTCAGAGGTCACTTGTCATGCGTGGGGTCAGAGGTCACTCGTCGGGTCAGAGGTCACTCTTCCCCCGGAACTCGACTCGTGTACGGCCGTTACCGGAGGCCAGTGATTATAATTTATAAAGTTATAAATATGGATATGTTTCTCGGCTTCAGAAGGCCTGTATTAACCCCTGCAGGCGTATGGATTATTGTTATGATGATGGAGGCAGCTTTTTGAGCTGCAATTATATTATAAACTCATTATAAAGCTAGGAAAAGCCTAGGATATATTTAATATAACTCCGACTGTGTTCGGCTGAAAGAAGAAAGTCATATACAGCTGACAGGAGAACGAGTAAATTATGGGATTATTTTCATTTTTGGGCGAACTATCCCTTTAAGGAACACGTGATCATTGTGCTAAAACTATTGGAATGTTACTTTTAAATGTTCTCTGAACGTTCTGGAACAAGCAACATTTAAAAAACTTTAAACATACAACTAAAATATTTGGGAAAAAACGTTCCATGAATGACGTATAAATAATGTTTTCTACAGAATATTATTAAAGACCAAATAAACGTTCCGTTTGCAGGTTTATAGCTAATCTCACGTGCTTGATGAATATCGTCCCAAAACGTAAACTAAGCTACCGCGCAAGATAAATGCGCCTATATGAAGAAATTATAAACATTACAATCTGTAAAAACTGCCGTGAAACAATTTAATACACAAATACAATTGGCTTGACTGAAGTCTTACATTAGAAAAACAAACGGACAGTAAACGTGTCGAACATTAGTGTGATATTTGTTAAATACACCAAAATGCAAAAAAAAAACCCTCATATGCATAACTGAGGTTTAAAAATAAAACAAGCTAAAAAACGCCGCCTTCACTTCATGCATGATACAACTATTAGAAAAATATTACTTAGTTTCTCAATAGAATAATTGCACTTTTAAAATAAATGAAATGATTTTTAAACGCATGAAACTAAAGAACACAAAACACCGCAGTCTTTATTCTTAATTAAATAAACATCTCTGTGGGGTTTATAAACTTCCTCTTCTGATGGGCCGTTATAACAGATGAGCTATGGTTATTACAGATCACATTATGCTATCATAAGAACAAACGCTCATCTAATAACATGATTATTAGTTTATCATAACTCACCCGCTGGATCCGCGTTGGTCTGCGGCGCGTTCTGCTGCATCGCGTCTGATGTTACACACACACTCACAGAATCTTATCCACAAAATAAAGTTTATATTTTCCTCCGTGTTTATAATAATTCCTCTCAGGTAAAGTGTCGCGCGCGGGACTGACAACAAAAACTCACGCGACTGAGGAGCTGACGGTGACGCACGAGCGGAGCGGGGCGCGCGCACGAACACACACACACACACACACACAGTAGAATCTATTCTACGGGCTAAAAAAGAAAGAGCTTAAAGCTTGACTGTAAAGTAAAGTTTTTCAAGACAGACTTTGAATGACAACACTTGTCTAAAAACAGAAAAATATCTATATATTTCCAGACTCGATTGATTTTAATAATTTTTTGACCAAACGTATTTTGGTTTAAATTTATTTAAATCAAATGCATTTACTAAATATTTGTATCTTTTTTTTAACACTTTCTTTTAACCCCAATTTGAAAACCGAAGTTTGAAGCAACTTCATGAAGGAAACCATAAACATTCGATCCCACCGAAACACAATAATGGATTTCAATAATCAAATCAGAGCTTTGATAAACTATTAGGTCAACTTCTGATCAGGGAGAAAAATCATCAACACAAACATTCAAAACAGATTTTATTTACATAAAACAAAACATCACAACATAAAAAAGAGGAATGAAGTTCGTAAGAGAATCAGAAGCTCCAGCGGTGAAGATGATCAGTAATGAGTGACAGACAGCGACTGAGTTCAGATCATGGCGTTAGCGTTCACGTTAGCATCGTCACTGCGTTAGCGTTCACGTTAGCATCGGTGTCATCACTGCATCGGACAGGCGTTTAAGTTCACGTCAGCATCAGCGTCGTCACTGCGTTAGCGTTCACGTCAGCATCGATGTAGTCACTGCGTCGGACAGGCGTTTAAGTTCACGTCAGCATCAGCGTCGTCACTGCGTTAGCGTTCACGTCAGCATCGATGTAGTCACTGCGTTAGCATCGGTGTCATCACTGCATCGGACAGGCGTTGGCGTTCACGTCAGCATCAGCGTCGACACTGCGTTAGCGTTCACGTCAGCATCGGTGTCGTCACTGCGTTAGCATCGGTGTCATCACTGCGTCGGACAGGCGTTAGCGTTCACGTTAGCATCAGCGTCGGGCTCCGAGGGAGAAGCGCTGGGAATCTGCCACCAGTCGTCGAGAGTTGCGGCGCTCGATCCCACGCCGGCGCTGGACTCTGAAACAATAATCATCATTAAGTTAGATTAATTCCATCTGTAAAGCAGCTCTACAGTGGCATTATTCAGACCAATTTATTCAATTCAGTAACGGTCAATACTGCAAAGTTCATCAATTATGAAAAATTCAATTAATATTATTCAGTTCAATTCAGTTAGATGTTGAGTCAATTAAGTTTAATTAGTCTCAATGTTACAAAGTTCAATTAGTAGAGATGCTTTACAGCAGAGTTGCATTTTTCATAATTATTCATATATAAAAAGATCTGAATAATGACGCTGTTGTGTTTAGAGATTAATTGAATTTATCATAATTGATGAGTTTTGCAGCATTGACCGTTATTGAGCTGAATAATGACATCATCTCCTGTAGAGTTGAAGACATTATTCAGTTCAAGCTGTGGAGTTTTCATGCAATAGTGTCAGATCAACAATACTTTATGAGTATTAATCATCTTTTAACCCTATAATGGTCCAGGAAGTGAAACTCCAGTGACAGAAAGAGTGTCGGACCAGAAGAGAGCAGATCCCAGTGACACGCGTGAACCCTCTCCCCGACGCCACACAACCGGCCAATCAGGAGTTAGATTCATATTCAGCAGGATTTGATTTCATATCTCTCGTTCCTGCCACTCTGAACCCCCAGTGATACACAGTGTCCCGACAGCAGGTTAGTGAGAACCCCCCCCACACACACACACACGTGCAGTTTACCCTCGTCATCACTGTCAGAGAAGTCCAGGAGCGGCCCAGCCGACGACACCTCTGACAACACACACAGCGCATGTAAAACTCCTGTGCCAGACATCCACATAACTCAACATCACGGCTCAGTGCGACTGACAATTAAACAGCACCGGTTCCCGAGTGATGCACGTCAGTCACGCACCTAACGTGTGTGTGTGTGTGTGTGTGTGTGTGAGCAGTGCCGAGCTTTACTCTGAAACCAGCGGCGCAGTGTTTGCCAGCAACCCGTCAAAATAAAAGCATGATGTTTACCTTTTGAAAATTAAGACAAGTATAATTTCAGTACTATATGTAAAATGTATTGTTTAAATTTTTTTTTTTTTAAACAATCATGATAAAATCTATTGTCATTTTATAGCTATCAGAATTAGTCAAAAAACCAGTGGGAAAGTGGCCTGAGGAAAAAAAGATTTTTCAATGAAACGGCAAGTAACGAAGATAGTATTATAGACCAACGCTACTTTTGCATCATCGAAGGAATCACCAAGTAGCCTATTTTTTTTGTGTCGTTAACACACTCACAGTATGACAAACTAGACGATGAGGCCATGTCACCTGGATCATATTTAACTTGATTTAAGCTATTGACAGTTTTGTTGTCGACTAGCTATACTATACTGTTGAAAGTGGCAGGCTAGGACTAAAGTGGACTTGGCTGGTTTCTGCTTGTGTCCAGAAAGTGCTAGGACTTTGAAAGTTGTAAAAAGGTTTACAGTGTACGGCAAAATATGTATAGGACCAATGTATGTATGGGGATATCAAATTGGATGTTGTGACATTACGCTATCCTATCTAGCCTAGAAGGCTTGATCTACTGCCGTTCGTGTTGTTACATGTAGCCTGGGCTCGTTGAAAAGTCATAACAGTTAGGCCTAAAGCACTTTCTAGACACAAGCAGAAACCAGCCAAGTCCACTTTAGTCCTAGCCTGCCACTATTTCAACAGTAAAATCAGTTAACAGCCAAGGTAGCGTGCCTAGTGAGAGCTAATCACGTAACGTTAGCTGCTAGCAGCTTCGTCTTTCTAACTAGTATAGCTAGTCGACAACAAAACTATGTCAATAGCTTAAATCAAGTTAAATATGATCCAGGTGACATGACTTCATCGTCTAGTTTGTCATACTGTGAGTGTGTTAATAACAAAAAAAACATAGGCTACTTACTTGATTCCACGAGATAGTGGTAGATGTCTGAATAGTCCATATTTGGCCACTGCGTGGGGTCATTAATCCAGTTTTCGACCATTTCAAAAGGACACCTCTGTAACCCCGTATCCAGTAGCTTCTTTAAGTTTGTGCCATTTTTGCTATCAAGAAACTTAGCAGATCTAGAGCGAGTTCTGTTCTCAGGGGAATCCGTTTGTTTTCCCCCAAAAGGGGGCGTTACCCTTCGATGACGCAATGTCTATTGGAGTATGTTTTATAAGAAAATAATACTGTTTTATGTATAACTAAAAATATATCTATTTTTATTACACTGAAGCTATTCCTTTAAAAAAGAAAAAACTGAAGGTTTCTTTTTTATAGTGAAATTTTAATTTTATTATTTATATTAGAGCTGCACGATTCTGGCCAAATTAAGATACTAAATAGAGATCCGATTCTCCCAACTAAAACAATAAGATGGAAATCCCTAGAGGTTCTGACAAAAACATTAAATGCATAATTAAATTAGAATGAATCATTCGTTCAAATAAATTCTTTAAATATTCAATGACTCACTCAAAGACTTTTCATAACTGGATGGATCTCGTTTAACAAATTCGCTGTCACCTAGGAATAAGATCCCGATCTTTAAACGATTAATCCTGCAGCTCTAATTAGCATTTTCCATGCAGATGAACTCAAAATCACCCCACTTGTTGTAGAGCGAGCAGGGTCAGGTGCGGGGTCAGGGTAAGGGTCAGGTGCGGGGTAAGGGTCAGGTGCGGGGTCAGGGTAAGGGTCAGGGTCAGGTGCGGGGTCAGGGTAAGGGTCAGGTGCGGGGTCAGGTGCGGGATCAGGGTAAGGGTCAGGTCCGGGGTCAGGTGCGGGGTCAGGTGCGGGATCAGGGTAAGGGTCAGGTCCGGGGTCAGGGTAAGGGTCAGGTGCGGGGTCAGGGTAAGGGTCAGGTGCGGGATCAGGGTAAGGGTCAGGTGCGGGGTCAGGGTAAGGGTCAGGTACGGGGTCAGGGTAAGGGTCAGGTGCGGGGTCAGGTGCGGGATCAGGGTAAGGGTCAGGTGCGGGGTCAGGTACGGGGTCAGGGTAAGGTGCGGGGTCAGGTGCGGGATCAGGGTAAGGGTCAGGTGCGGGGTCGGGGTCAGCTGTGGGGTCAGGGTCGAGGTCAGCTGTGGGGTCAGGGTCGGGGTCAGCTGTGGGGTCAGGGTCGAGGTCAGCTGTGGGGTAAGGGTCAGCGTCAGCTGTGGGGTCAGAGGCCCCGTCCACACTACTGCGTTTTCGTTTAAAAACGGAGACCTTTTGCTCCGTTTGCACCTCCCGTCCACACTAAACCGGCAAAAACGGAGAAGTTTAGCCTGACTTCGTCATACTCATACTCTAGTCAGAATGTGAGTCTGATACTGCTCCATAGGGCTTTGATTATGAGGCGTGTCTTAACCGAACCAAAAAAAAAAAACCTCAGCCCTCAATTGGATAGACCTACAACCAATCAGAGCAACGCAGTAAGTCAACTACTTTGCATAGCACAGTTGTCAACTCAACTCAAATGCATGCACGCTGGAAGTAAAATAATGAGTGTTGCTTCTTTTACTTGGTCCTCTATGAGTGCGACCAAAGGAGAAACCACAGCGACCGCAGGGTTTCATTGCGTCCCATCTTCTTAGCGACCATCGTAGCCAGCTGATAAGTTACACTTTTGCCGAATCCTGTAGGAAGGACGGCTAAAATATCTTTGCAATCGACAAATGCCTTGATTGCAGTTTTCTGTTCGTCTTTTAAAATGAATGCGCTGTCGATTTCTTCTACAACAGACGCAATAGCGGAATCTCTACATCTCAGTTCTCCAGCGGCGGTCATCTCTGAGGGAAACCAGTTCAACCCAAGCGCTCTTTGATAACGTGATGATTACGTACTGCAGACCATCATCGTATAAAGCCCGCCCTGGCAATTTGATTGGCCCGAACATTTTTTGACTGATCATAATTACTCCTCAATGGATCGAGTCCAGACCGAACTTCCCGACCAAAAAATGTTATGGGCGGGGTTCGGGCTGGCATCCAGGCTAGGAGAAGTTTAGAAACGCTGCCGAACCGTTTTTTTCGTTTTGAATCTCCGGAGGGCGTTTTAGTGTAGACGGGTCAAACCGGAGGACTTTAGAAACGATGACGTAGTAGAGGCTCACGCTCGGCTCTGTGATTGGGTGTCATCAGTCATGGCGTATATCTTTGCTAGCAGCTGTTGTACAAGTAAATTCAGCATTTTACAACACTATAACTGCCTACATGCGCCGGAGTCAAGCTGTTATTCCAGCGATCTGTGATGATTCCCGTGTGCAGCGGCGGCGTTGACCGTACATGGAGCGTCGGTTTGGGGTTAACCCAGAGCATGCTGGGATCATTTTATCAATGAAGTTGTTTACACCGGCGCGCGCATGCCCAGTGTTGGTGAATGGTCACGTGATCCGCGTTTTCAGTCGTTTTAATGTGGACGGAGATCAATTCTAATACGCAGCTAAAACGCTGGTGTGGACGGAGATCGTATTCGTTTTAATTCTCCGTTTCTAAACTAAAACGCAGTAGTGTGGATGGGGCCTTGGTCAGCTGTGGGGTCAGGGTCGAGGTAAGCTGTGGGGTCAGGGGTCAGGGTGGTGATGGTGCAGGAGGAGTACCTGGCACGGTCCCGAGGCTGGAGTTGTCGAAGAACTGCGTGGGCCGGGCGAGGGGAGCGCTGGAGCGCGAGTCGAAGATCTTGCTCTTGGGCGAGTCGAGGAAGGCTCTCTTCGGGGAGTTGAGCTCGGTCTCGCTCAGGGGCGGCTGACGCTTCTTCGGAGTGCATGGACCGTCTCTCACGCTCTCCTTGATCTTATACGCTCGCCGCTTCCACTTGTGGAGCTCCTCCTGCTGCTTGCTCACCAGACTGCAGGAGGACACACGGTTGATTAGGGTTAGGACAGAGATATACACACACACCCAATCAAAGTTTTGGATCGGTAAGATTTTTTATGTTTTTAAAAAGTCTCTTCTGCTCACAAAGGCTGCGTTCATTTGATTAAAAAAAAGTTATATTGTTAAATATTATGACAATATAAAATTACTTTTCTATTTTAATATATATTTTTTTTTTAATTCAAAGCTGAATTTTCAGCATCATTACTCCAGTCTTCAGTGTCACATGATTATACAATTTATTTCAGGATTATTTGATGAATAGAAAGTAAGTACAGCATTTATCTGAAATAGAATCTTTTGTAACATTATAAAATGTCTTTACTGGAATAATATTTCACTGTATTTTTAATCAAATAAATGCAGCCTTGCTGAGAAGAGACTTTTTAAAAACAATCTTACTGATTCAAAACTTTTGACTGGTAGTGTATATGGTCACAATTCATCCTAAAAATAGAGATATTTTGGTCATATCGCCCAGCACTAACACCAAAGTTTGCTGACATCTGTTCATTTATAGCCATAAACTCAAACATCTAGAGTCACTCCTGTATTGTGTTCACACACTTTAGAGGATTCAGGGCCACACTGAAACGCAGGGATCTAATCCGCAGACAGGAAGTGATGTTTGTGTGGTTACCTCTCTAACTGAGCGTTCTTCTTCTGAAGCTCCTCCATCTTCTCCTTGAGGGATGAGACCGCTCTGGTGTTTGAGCCCAAATTCATGACAAACTCGTCACCGTCTGCAACTGCAGAACACATTTACAGCACTTATAGAAGTCACATGACATCAACACTGAATCTGTCCCTCTCTTAAAGGGCTAGTTCACCCAAAATAAATTCTGTCATCAATGCCATTCAAACCCATAGGACCTTCGTCCCTCGACTAAAAAGCCTGTTCAACTAAAACTGATGTTTTAAAACGTTCATGTTCTGGAGATGAACATGTCTTATTGGTTTAGGAAGACATGAGAGTGAATCGTATTTTGGGTGAACTAAACCTTTAATTCATGTTCCTACTCTTTGTATTCTACAAAAAAATCACATTCATATTCAAATAGTTTCTTTGCACCATTTTCAGGTTAGACGCCATATTGAACACGGATGGAAACGAGGCTGTGAGGGATTCAGTCTTTATAATGATGCGCGCACTAAAAGGTCCAAGATCATGTCCTTTTTAAAACTCACAACCATTTTATAGAGTTTTTGTGTGATTATTATTTTTCCCAGAAGGGCGTTTTGTCGGCTGGACGATCAGTAAAGTTAAAGTCAAGCAAGTTAAACTATAAAATATAAATTTGCACAAGATAAAAATGAATTCAGGGTCTTTGAAAGCGTTTCACCATGTGATCAATCATTAGTGAGTTCAGTTCTACACAGACTAGTGGCCCAGCGTCTCTCACATGACTGCTCGTCGTCCTGCTGTATCTTCCTCAGGCTCTCCTTCAGCTTGCGGATCACGTCGGCTCTGTGCTCCAACATGGAGCTCATCTGGGCCATTCTAGAGGGAAGGAATCACAGGACACGTTACAGGCTGTTCCCAGTCTCCGGATCTGCACGACGCTAACAGGCTCCAGTCTGCATTACAGCACTCACTCCTTCTCATGGCTCGTGGAGACAGCGATGTGATCCAGCTCCATTTTGACGAGTTTGTCCTTCAAACCGGCGAGTTCAGCGGCAGCCGGAGTCATGTTCCTCTTAAACAGGACCTGCAGGAAAATACCAAGCATGAGGTGGATAGAGAAACCACAGGTGAAAAACATCGGATGGTGTGGCAGCTGTAACGCTAGCCGTGTTACCATCTAAAGTTGCGAGATTAACTTTAATTGCAAATGTTTTATGCGATATTCCAGTCACTTCCTGGGAAATTGGCACTAAATATCAGTAATTAAACAGTTTCTGCAATCTTTCTCTTTTCCCTCCATCATAAACGAGTGTGTCAAGCGTCAGACGAAACAAACGCTGTCGTGTTCTCTGGCGTTCGGATGCTGGTGTTCAGGAACACACTCGTGTGTGTGAGACGCTTCTGGAGGGAATAAACCCAATCACTCTGATCACACACTTCGACTTTCAGAAACACCAGACCAACATTAGAGACGCTGCAACGCCATTGGTCCGCTGGTTACTCCAGTTATCCATGTTTGTTCAGTATATTGTTTTTACGTCAAAAGGGAAAACCTAGATATGGTGCTGATGAACTGACATGGGTTTCACATTCCTGCTTCCTTTTTATAAACTCAACTGTCTAATGGCCATCATTAAGTGAACCATTAACGAACCTCTGACTCTTTAAGTTTAGCCTCCAGGTTGTGAATGAGGCCTTGCTTCTGCTTCAGCTGGGCAGCGAGCTCCTGGAGCTGGAGATGTGTCCGGTGTGCAGAATCCGCCTGAAGCTTCAGGCCCTTCGTCTGCTCCAGAACCTCCTGCCAGACACACAACGGGGAACGCTTTACCATCACATACTCAAACTACAGACCAATCATTTCTAACAATATTCATTCATTTTTGTTGATCTTAGTTAATAAAAAGAGTCTAATTTCACCAGAAGATCCAATCTTGAATTTTTTTAAATTAAATTACAAGGTTAAAGGTGCAGTCTGTAAGAATTACAGCTAGTGGTCGGAATCGGTACTGCAGTCCAAAATCGAAATATCGGAGATCATTATTTCCCCGCCTCCTCAGACTCGACGCTCACACGGGCAGCCAGTTTGAGGACACACATTATATAAAATAATAAACAAAATAACTGGCTGTAGAAGTGTTTCAGAGAAATGAGGATGTGAACTTAGCATGTTTCTTAAATATCTGCAAACATATGGTATTTTTACGCTTTAGTAGAGTAAATAAAGTTGCATATGCAACATATACATGGACGAATTGTTCACAATAAGCTGCACATTAGACACGTTCACCGCTGCGTACCTCCATCTGCTTCTGCGTTTGCTGCAGTCGCAGCGTCAGACTGAGATTGTCCTGCAGGAGTTCAGCCTCAGCTTTGGGAAGGGTGCCGTTTAGCGCTTTCAGCAGAGTTACAGTCTCTCTTCTCAGATCCTTCAGCCGCCGCTCAGACTCAGACGACGATGATATGAGCGGCGAGATCTCAGACTCGCAGTCGTTCAACAGAGCCTGTTGATGAGCACAGAGTGGTCAGGAAAGAGCACCAATACAAAAACAGATAAAACCATTTCGAAACATGCATCACTCACAATATAATGTGCATTCAGAAGCTCGATGGCTTTAGTGCGACGCGCGATCTGTTGCTCGTGGAGCTGTACGATAGCGGCGGACTGAGGAGACGTTAGCAGAGCTGTGAGATCCGAGAGCGCACGCGTCCTGTGCTGACGCTCCTCTGACACGAGCACCGAGTGTTTGGCTACACCGTCCTCTAGAACCCTCAGAACACACTCCAATTTCTGATGAACACATAAAATAAGATACTTCAGTACCAGAAAGTAAACATGGAAAACTACAGTCAAGTCATTTATTTATTCATCAGTATGGAGTACCACAAGGCTCAGCACTAGGACCGCTGTACATGCTACCCTTGGGAGATCTCATTATGAAACACGTGACACTGATGATACTCAGCTTTACTTTATCTTTGGGGCCTGATGAAACATACCAATTAACAAAGCTAAAAGAATGTACAGTTGATGTCAATTATTAGACAATTCATAATTTTTATAACTATTTAATTCTGAAAAAAAGTTAATTATAATGAATAAGCAAGAATTCCAACACTTGATGGCTGCTGTGTCAAGTCCTCGTCATCAGTTAGGAACCTGGGTGTGCAATATTTCTATGAAAACCAAATTTTCTAACATCTGTAAAATCCCAATTTTCCCAAATATATTTAAATTATGAAACGACTTCGAGCTCAACTCAGTTTAATGTTGATTCAATTCATTACAAATGTTCATAGTCATTGAATCTGAATCATTGTAGAGGTGACAATTACTCAGCTTATTTTCACAAGTTCAGTAGTGTCAATATTGCAAAAATCAATTAATTGAATCAACATTGAACTGAACTAAGCTGAATAATTGTCTTTTCTAGAGCTGCTTTATAGCTGATTTGATAGTGTCAAAATTGGATTTTTTTTTTTTTTTAATATTGAACTGAACTATCAAATCAGCAGCTCTAGAAAAGACAATAGTGCCATTATCAAGCTCAATAGTGTCAAAGTTAATCAATTATGACAGGAACAAGAAAATGGTTCTTTGTGTATTTTCTGGAGTAAACGTGATTGGTGTTTGCTGGTGGCCTGTTGCCAAACACTGAACATGATCCCACCTGCAGGAACTGTTGTCGTCTTTCCACCAGATGTGACAGTCTCTGATCCCAGACCTGCTGTAGGTCGTCCTGAAGTGCGGGTGAAGCCTGTGCCGGAGCCCGAGCCGTGAGAACCAGCAGGTCCTGCAGTCGAGACTCCTCGAACGAGGCCACGTCACGCTGGACCTCCGTCTCGAAGTGAGTCCTGCAGCGCTGCGCTAGTCTCCTGTACGCCTCCTACAACATCGAGTTTTGCTTACTTTAACAATACACTCATGTCATGATTCGATACATATCACGATACAATCTCTGGGGTATTTCATTTTAGACTCACACTCAGGACCTTCGGGTCAAAAATGACCCGGCGGGCGGCATTAAGATACATTTTATTTGAGTAAAATCAATGAAATATATTTGTTCAATAATATTTTTTCTTTTTTGAGATAATTTTGTGATTTATAATTAATATTTATGCAATAATTAAGACCTATTTTTCCCATTGAATATAATAGAAAATTTATATATATATATATATATATAATTTTTTTATTTTTTTATTAAAGCTGTATTTCATTTTAGTCAAGTCTAGGCCTCATGAAAGCAATTTTTGAATTGAGATCGGAGCCATCTGGTGGACACACTGAGCATTTTTATCACGCAATAGCACATTTTTACCACTAGTGGATTTACAGCTCTCTGTAGAAACCTATGGTAGAAACACTAGTGATTTTTTCACATATTGTTCAATTTTTTTCAGGTTGTTGATTTGAATATATAATAACAGATTCTCAAAGACTATTTTTGTCATTTTTTTTTTTAAATTTTAAAAATAAATAAATTTTGGTTGGTTTAAATGGTAATTTGAAGTGGCAGTTTTACTTTATAATACAGTCAAACCTGAACATTGCATTATAAAGAGAACAAATGGAAAACATTTTGTCACCCATTGTTTTAAGAGATTCACCCCTTCCTGCATCCTGGCTGTTTTGTAGATTGTATGCACAAAAAAACTCTGTATTTTCAATTTTTTGCCAATTTCCCATTCATTTCCTATGGGGGTCATTTTTGACCCGAAGGTCCTGAGTGTGACTTTTTTTTACGACCACTTAGACTTTTCAAATCCTGTCCCCAATTTTTTTGGGTGTTCATATACCAAGTACCAAAAAAGTCACCAAGTTTCGGACGATTCCGATGAAGCAACATTTTTTTTTTTAATTTTTAAAAACGCTTCGGGACATTTTTGTCCCGAAGTACCCCAGAGGGTTAATGCAATACTCCAAGACATATGGTAAAAGTTTAACAAAAAACGTACTGATGATTAAAATGCTAAATTTGGTTTTATATGGTGTGTGTAAATGAATAGTCTTGGACTCAGTGCTGGAAACCCAAAGCAGGACAATAGAGACACCAGAATAACAATATTCATGATTCTGAATCTGAAAATACAGAATTATTTTAGACTAATCTGCTTGCACTGTCACTAACTAGATATATTTAAAATAATGTACGCCTTTTTTTACTGGTAACAGACATTTGGCATTATCAGGCCCACAAATATTCCCACATTATATTAGTAGTTTAGTGTAGTATTGACCCTAAAACTCTAAACTATACACAATACATAGTCACGATCCACATAACATAGTTGCATTTTTGTATTGCGATATATTGTTCAAATGAGATGATTTGTGTCTCTGCTGACTCTTACCGCAATCTTGATCAGCACGTTGTTCAGTCTAGTGGTTTTTGTTGTGTGCATCGCGTGGACGTTTCTCTGCGCCGCTGGAATGAACTGGACCAGCGGATAGATCACGGCCCATTCGTCACGGTTCACGTCGTGTAACGCATCAGTGGGACGATCCACGATCAGCTGGAGCTTCGCAAAGGCCGCCTTCACATGGAAGTAAAACCTCACGTCAGATTTCTGGTCAGAGAGTCTTGAAGTTCACATGTTTCAGACTCATCAGCATTTACCTGCAGCTTCTCCTCAGACGCATCAATCTCAGAAATCAGATGTGCAGATCGGTGTTTGGACTGCGTGTTACTCTGATCCGACACGCTAGCGTTCACCTCAGTGAGAGACTGAAACACATTGACACTCGCTTTAAAAACATTAAGTTAAGATTGAAAGGGAAAGTTCAGCCAAAAATGGGACAACATGGGAGTAAATGACTGAGTAAATTAGGCTTTTATTCATTTAAACACACAGTGCGCATTGCATATGGAAACTTGAGAGCGTCACGCGCTAGAGCAAAACTCACTGGTTAGAGGGACAAAAACATCTCAGGTTTCATAAGAAATATCTTATTTGGGGTTCAAATATTCTGTGTTTGGAACAATATGAGGGAGAGTAAATGACAGAATGACTCATTTAAGCTTAGATCTGGTTATTCTGGGTTAGAAACACGTATCAGACTCACCAGACTGAGCGAGTGGACTTCAGACTCCAGCAGGATCTTCTGCTTCTCCAGTTGCTCTGCTTTAGACTCGATGTGTGTCAGCTGTGTGGAGAATAGCAGGGTTAACACAAACATCCGCTTACTAACCAGTGAACACGTCCCTGCACTGAAGTATGATCTATGCTCACACACACACACACACTTGAAGGATTAGTTCGGCCGAAAATGAAAAACTTGCGGTTCCAAACCCGTAAGAATTTGGACTAAACCACTCGATATACATGGACTAGTTTTACGATCTCTTTATGAACTTTTTGAAGCGTCAAAGCGGTAGTTGCGCAGCGGTCATGAAGATGAACAAAAGTCTTACTGGTTTGGAACGACATGAGGGCGAGTAAACGATGAATTTTAATTTTCAGGTGAACTGACCCTATAAAATTAAAATGTTTAAAAAGTGGGTTTTCGCAGAGATGAAATTGAAAGGTTCTTTTGACAACCAAAATAGGTTCTTCAGTGATCAGAACCATTATGAACACTTCAATCTAAAGAACTTTTTTTTGGCAATGGAAAGATTCCATGTTAATATTGGCACTGATGATTCCATGAAGAACCTTTAACATTTATGAGTTTATGAAATTTTGCGATTAAACATCTTTCATGATGACCTCTGACATCAGATCCAGTATGTAGAAGTGAGATTTATTGCTCTTTCCCGGCACATTAGGACCTCACCTTCTCCAGCTTTCCCTCCAGATCTCGTCTAAGCTGATCCCTCTCTTTTGTGACGTCTCTTAAAGACTCGAGGACTTGCTCAGCGTGAGTCTTCTGGTTCTCCAGCTGATCAGTCACTCCACTGAGAGACTCGAGCTCCTCGCTCAGACGGTTTCTCTAAAGAAACAAAAGATTACTTTAAAGGGGACATACCAGAACACAGTTACTCAGATTTTCATGATGAGTCTTTCTCTGAGAGCATGTCAAAAATAAGCTGATTAGATTTCGCTCTCCTTCTGACGTATGAAGAGGATCTTATTATAATATTCCCGGCCCTTAATCTGCACGTTCACACACACCAGCGACATTGGGTTCGGCGAGCGCCAACAGAGACCAGTTCTAACGCACTGGAGAAGATCCAGCAAAGCCTGAAACTGTTCTGTGGTGGAGCACAGACGACACTGAACACTATTGACCAGAACATGTCAGCGCTGTCTTATAAACACCTCAGGAACTGTGGACACTTGTGGAAGAGTTCAACATGATGAGGAGATGATCAGTGTAACTCCACAACAACTACAGAAATGTCTCCGCTAACATTCAGAAGCGTGTAAAAGTGAAGCTCTCCCTGAGTCTCTCCGTAAGGCTGCACTCGCTGCTGTTACTCCTGACTCTGGATCAGTGAGATCGGCCTGTGGTGTTATTGCCGGAGTCTCTGAAGCTCGTGTGAAGGCTCCGCCCTCTTCTGAACAGAGGCGGAGCTAAAGCTCATTTGCATTTAAAGGGACACACACAAACGGTGTGTTTTTGCTCACACCGAAAAAAGGGCAAATTTGACGAGCTATAATAAATAATCAGGTATTTTACACATAATAGCTGATATTTCTGAGGAAACCATAGATTTATATCTCTTTAAGAAAGGAGCCATTTTCACGGCAGTGTGAGTTTAAGTGCCCAGGTTAACACGCTCACCGTGTGCTCGCTCTCCTGAAGATCGTGTCTCAGTTGTTCTCGCTCCTCCCTCGTTCTCCTCAGTGTCTCCAGGAGCTCATCCTTCTCTTCTGTAAGCGAGGTGAGGTTTGTTTGGAGGGTCTGGATCTCTGTGTTGTGCTGGTCTCGTACGGCACTCAAAGCCGACAGATCTTCACCCATTTGACTCAACTGAGAGGAAACAGAATAAGAGATTCAGCATTGAATCATTCACCCGTCACATCACATGTAAGGGTAGCTTTTGTGTTTTATCTTTCACCCTCCGCTGAAGCTGTGCCTCGTTCACTGCGCTCCGCTCCATCAGTTCGGCCTTCTCTTTCTGCTGCTGCTTCAGCTCCTCCTTACTCACATGGAGCAAATCCTGATACATTTTAGACTGCAGGAGAGAGTAAGAACAGTCAGTGGTGTTGAGGATCTCAGATGGTGTTACAGCGATGGCATGAGTGCTCACAGTCGCTGCCGCCTCCTGAAGGTCCTTCTGGATCCGCTCTCTCCGACTCCTCAGAGACTCCAGCTCCTCCGTCAGGACCTGAATCTGGACAAGAGCGCAAAGAAATCACACAACAGGAGGGACTTTTCCCACTGTTTTTATCACATTAAAGGCCATTCAAAACTTCTGCTTAAATGGATCTCGTATTTTTATGAAATCACCGCTTCTCATCACATCTTCTGTCCAATCAAACGCTCTAAAAAGCCGGCGGGCCCATTTGCCATTGCATGTTTAAAACAATAATATCTTAGTAAAAACCTAAAGTAATATTGCCAAACTATATATCATTTGAAAGCTTAAAATCTCTAGTTTTCATATTTGGTGGCTGTTATCTAAAATATATTACAGAGGAGCAGAAATGTATCAATTTGCAACAAGAATATTTCATATTCATTAGGAGTATTTAGGCCTTTATTTTGAAATAACAATAAACATGAAAAATCATGAAAGATTGGTAGAAACCTCAGTTTGTTTTCATGCCATGAGTTCAAAAGATAACACCAATTCCATTTTATGAGAAAAAAAGGTCTGAAAATGTTTTAAATATAAAGAAAAATGTATGGATTCTCGATTTGTAATGCGGCTGCGAACTATAACGCTATAACGTAGTCTTTATGCATTTATTAGAGGTTTAATTCAAATCAAATACTGCCAAACCACCCATACTACTTCTGAATAGGATGTCTACTTCATAAATTGTATGAAAATTATGGAAATACATGGTTCAGATCACTCAAAACATATGAAAATGGAGGCGCCTTTATATGGGCAGTAATGGAGTCTGGTGTTCACCTAGTGAAAAAGTTGGGTACTGCGCCCGAATAAAATCTTACTGAAAGCTCATTTTTTGAGATATCAACCTAAAATTTGGAATACAACTTGTTCAGATATTTGACTTTATTTTTCTTGCAGTTTTAGAGTAAAATATATTTTGTAATATATATATTTTATATAAAATATTAATCATTATATTTTTACATTACACAATTTCATAAACTCAAACTTATATAACTTTTTTTCTGTTTCATTTTTTACAATTTCTGGACTTCTACAATAATCTGGAAAATGTCTTCTTTAAAACAAGACCAGCCATATGTCTATATTCCAAAGCATTCCTGAATTACAACCATTTAAGTTTGGATAGTGATTTTTATGTCTATGCAAAAAAAAGGGGGGTGCCAGTTAACAGGTTAAGAATGAAATGGCTAGAATTATTCACATCTACTGTTGAATCCAGCGATCATCAGCACTCGGATCCGCTTCCATGGTGCTGTCAGTCTGAGAGCTAAACTAAACACTATTGGCTGTTTCCAGGAAGTTCACTTTGTTTCGAACTCCACAAAAGAACTTTGTTATTGGCTTGATCTTGTTAAAAATCACATCATGCCAGAACGTTCGTCAATTTAACGAAGTATATCGGGACCTTTATGGGAGTGAGAGCTGCTCCATTTTATTTAAATAAAAACCGGTTCTCCATTGCAGCCGAACTCAACATGTCGTCACATGTAAAGAGAACACACAGACGTTGAGCTTGTACCTGCTGAAGTTGAGCTTTGTGGCTCATGGGATCTGACTCCTGGTGTTTCTTCTGTTTGAGCTCTCCTTGGACCTGGATCAGCTGAAGAGAGAGATTTATGGAGGAAACACTTAAACGGCTTCATTCCTTCAGAAAGGCACACAACCCATCAGGGTCAGAAAATATTCATCATGAAATCAAAATGAACAATTCTTATAATATCAGTCTTTATTGTAAATGAGTTGTCAGTGCATTGTAAACTAATGAACAGGTGAATGTGAGCTCTGGCGTTCTCACCGCCTTAAAAATAAACAACAAGCGCGTCTCACGGCACTTCAGTTCCTGCTGTATGAGAGCCATCCTGAAGAAAGCCCTATAGTCATGTGGTGTTACCTCTCTGACGCCCTGCAGGATCTCCTGAAGGTCTCCTCCCTCACTCAGTGATGTCACACTGACGGAGGGGCTGGATTGGTTGCATGCAGCGTCTCTCTCTGACATCAGGCGGTCTCTCTCGGCACACGCGGACAGAAGCCCTTGCCTCAACAGCTCCATCTGTGAAAACAAGAACGCCGTTTTTGTGTGTGTCCCTTTAAATGCAAATGCACTTAAACACGGGAAAAGACAGATTTTCATGATATGTCCCCTTTAATAGTCCGTAAGAGTGCGCAGGCTTTGTGTATCAAAGGGAAGCGTCTCACCATCTCACTCTTCTCCTGCTGCTCTCTCTGGATCTGCTCTCTCTCGTCTCTGAGGACCTGCAGAGACTCCAGGAGCCGGTCTCGCTCCTCAGTCAGAGCGCTAACGTTAGCTTCAGCTTCAGCCAGAGCGCTAGCTTCAGCTGTCTTTATCGCCGCTAGCGTCTCCTGCTGCTCTCTCTCGTCTCTGAGGACCTGCAGAGACTCCAGGAGCCGGTCTCGCTCCTCAGTCAGAGCGCTAACTTCAGCTTCAGCCAGAGCGCTAGCTTCAGCTGTCTTTATCGCCGCTAGCGTCTCCTGCTGCTCTCTCTCGTCTCTGAGGACCTGCAGAGACTCCAGGAGCCGGTCTCGCTCCTCAGTCAGAGCGCTAACGTTAGCTTCAGCTTCAGCCAGAGCGCTAGCTTCAGCTGTCTTCATCGCCGCTAGCGTCTCCTGCTGCTCTCTCTCGTCTCTAAGGATCTGCAGAGACTCCAGGAGCCGGTCTCGCTCCTCAGTCAGAGCGCTAACGTTAGCTTCAGCTTCAGCCAGAGCGCTAGCTTCAGCTGTCTTCATCGCCGCTAGCGTCTCCTGCTGCTCTCCGGTTCTCTCAGAAGACGACAGAAGATCCTCACGAAGCTGCAGCATCTGATGAGAGAGACGAAACGAGATCAGAAACTGAACGGCGGTTCTACAGAAGCGTTTCGGAGTTGATCTGGTGAAGACTCACGATCTGGTCCTTCTCCTCCAGGTCTCTCCTCAGCTGGTTCTTCTCCTCTCGGTTGAGCTTCAGGATCTCCAGGAGCTGCTCTCGCTCTTCACTGACGGAGGCCAGGCTGCTCTGCAACTCCTCCAGACCGCTCTCGTTCTCCTCACACAGCAGACGCTCTCGCAGCTCCACCAGCTGGGGATCATGGGGGAACATGGGGTTAACAGAGGGATTTGAACAGAGACGGGAACTGAGAGGATCTGATTCGTCGTTTTTTTTGTGTGTTTTTTTACACTGCACATTTGAATGCAAAAACCATGCATTCGAATGTTTGGTGTATAAAGATGTTGTGTGAGATGACGTAACTGACACGTTCGGTTTGTTAGCTTATCCAGTACAGCGTGGTGTGGCTACGTTGTTAATGTGAAAAGTGGCGGGAAAAGGCTTTTCCTGCTGACGAAAACACTCTCAGTTGCAGGCAAAAATCGTGCAACGACACACATGACCAAACCTGCACATCGGTCAGAGCAGGTCTAGAGCGTCTGGTGTGTGTGTGTGTGTGTGTGTGTGTGTGTGTGAGTGATCATCAGCTGGAAACACTGCCCACAGAAAGCGCTCCGCACCGCTCAGGTCTAGAGCGTCTGGTGTGTGTGTGTGTGTGTGTGTGTGTGTGTGTGTGTGTGTGTGTGTGTGTGTGTGTGTGTGTGTGTGTGTGTGTGTGTGTGTGTGAGAGAGTGAGTGATCATCAGCTGGAAACACTGCCCACAGAAAGCGCTCCGCACTCGCTCAGGTCTAGAGCGTCTGGTGTGTGATGATTAGGGCTGTAACGATACGCGATATAAAATCGAAATCGCGATACTCAGGTCCACGATCCTGTATCGCGATGTGAGAAGGCAGAATCGCGATCACACCCCTTCCAACTCCCAGAGTTATCCTTCCTGTCCAGAACCAGGGCTCGAATTTCAGCGCGGGTATTGCGCATAATTCTAATCATTCCCGCAGGTCTCCCATTTATAATGCGGGAAATTCCCGCAATCGTAATCCACACAGATAATAAAATCAAATCATTCTTTTAACAACTATCTTCCAGACGCAATTTCACAAACAGCGTGAGTGTTCAGCGGTGCCGCGCGCTCTTCTATCTCTTCTCATAATGTGTTGTGCAAGGCAAGCATCAAGCGCTGCGGCGATAATACACACTCGCGTTTTGGAGTCGGGACCATAGACTGTAAGGTCTATGTAATCGGGCCAGCAGTGCATCGTGACTGAAGTCTTTTTAAGTCTTACCAAGTCTTACCAGTTTAAACATTCAAGCGATTTTAAAATAATCAGTGCTCGCGCGCTCTCTGAGATTATTTTCTCTATGCGCACATTCATAGAAAATCAAAACCTCAAAAACAGCTGGCCAGTAACTATTTTTCGCGGGTTATATTGCTTTAGCACGCAAAATTGTCAATTTCGGTCTTTGTGAGTAGGCTATACTCTAAACATAGTCGGTTTTGTCTTTAATAAGCATAAAACGCATGCCAGTATAATGAACAGGATCCGTGCACTAGCTCTTAAAGTGACGGCAGCCATATGTGTCTGTCATTAATTTTGTTGTCAAAAGATGGCTTTAAGTTAAAGGAATCAGAATTAATAGCCTATGTATTTAATTTATTCAGGACTAAAATACTACCCAGTGTTATTTTCCATTTGATTACTTTATTCAGTTTCTGTATATGAATACTAGTGTTAGACCTATTCAAAAACTTTTCTCTTTAATTGTCTGTATTTGTATCTTTATTCTATTTATTTGTGCTACTTTTTTCAATTTAATTAAACAATTTAAATCAAGCTTCCTTGTGATGTGTAAATTCTTAACAACAATATTACCCCATTGTAAAAATGCAATGAGCGCAAACATTTAGGCAAGATAAATGTAATAATTTTGTTTGGAAAAAATGCCCTCCCTTTCTTTCCCTCAAACAAAAAAAAATCCTCCCCATGAGAATCATCTAAAGGGGGGATTCCTCTATTAAATGAATCCTCAACACGTCCAACATGCAGATGCATATCCCACGGCACCATCCCGAAATCAATTTAGTTGGAGTACAGAACACAGCCCAAAAGCAGCAGCCTACACTGCCTAGTATAGTTTAATAATTTGCATAGTTATTATTGTTCTTTGGTGTTTAGATTATACAGGTTTTTCCTAATGTTATTTAATAAAAATACCGGGTTTTTTTCTTCTCTCAAAATCTCTTTTTTTCACCACAAGCCCCGCCCCCTCAAGCCCCACCCCGTGATAGAATCGTGATACGAATCGAATCGTGGGTTTGGTGTATCGTTACAGCCCTAGTGATGATCAGTGTGTAGATGTAGTGAGTGGAACTGGAGTGTTTCTGAAGGCCAGTTTGCCGGTGTGTGTTCATGTAGTTCATTACGCTGTGTGTTGAAGTGTGTTTTCTAAGGTTACTGATGCACTAACAGTTTTATGCACTATTGTAGCCTCATTTTCCCTGCATGCACATTAAGGAAGTTATACTTTAAGAACAACTGTTTCAAAAGTTAATGCACTTTAAAAGAGAATGTCATTTCAATAAAAGATGTGATGCTGGATCTGGTTTATATTGCGCTCGCTTGCGCCCTCTTGTGGGCATAGGAGACGATACAGCACCCTTTATCCTCTAACATTAAGCATTGCCTTTAGAATTCAATTAATTTGAATTTTGCTAATATTTAAGAAATGCGAAAGTAGCTTTTCAGCCGTTTGACAGCCCTGGATGAGGGTCTCACCGTCTCGTCCTGCATCTGCCGATCTCTCTTGAGCGCCTCGCTCTCGTGTGTGAGCTGTTGAAGAGACTCCAGGAGCCGATCCCGTTCCTCAGTCACAGAGATCATCCGGTCCATGTGATCCACGTCTCCGATCCTCTCAGAGGACACTCGGTCTCTCTCGGCACACACAGACTGGAGCTCTGCCCTCAGCTGGGCAATCTGAACCAAAGGAACACATTCAAATCAGAGAGGTCGCTAATATTAACCTATGAACTTGAACCACGAATACACACACAAAAAATGAATGGATTCGAGGAGTTGTGTGTAAAAGTAACAAATCCTTCCCTCACGGATCAATTTGACCACATTAGGAATGACTGGAATGCGAGGCCATATTTGCCCACAAGAGGTCGGCAACACTTAATGTAAGATATTTAGAGCTGAATTAAAAGGGTTATGCATGAAATTGTGTTATTTTGAAATTAAAGTTGAAAGAATGTGAGGAATGTGCTTAAATAACTAATTATTTATTGATCAAATCTACTAATTTAAAGGTAAATTGCATAAAAAAATATTATCAAAATTAAAATAAGTTTTATATTAAATATTACAATAAAAATTATAAGTCTAATTTCAGGGCTTTGGGTAATGTTGCCCGGCGATGGACAGATGTGTCGGTACCGTCTGGTCTCGGTCCTGCTGTTCTCTCCTCAGGGTTTGCTGGATCTGCTCCCTCTCCTCCGTCAGCGAGGTGATGCTGGCCTTCATCTTCTCCATCTCACATGTGTGTTCAGAGAGTTTGGACTCCATGAGCGTCCGCTGAGACTCCAGCTCTAGTAAAGCGTTCTGAAGACCTTTCACCTTCTCAAGAGCTCCTCTCAGCTCATCTTGGTTTTCAATCATCTGCATTTGAAAAAGGTAAACGTATAATTAGTGCTGGGCGGTATACCGGTTCATGTGACACTGAAGACTGGAGTAATGATGCTGAAAATTCAGCTTTGATCACAGGATATAAATTACACTTTACTGTATATTCACATAGACAACAGCTGATTTACACTGGAGTAATATTTCACTGTTTTCATCCTCCTTTCTAAAGCAGTGGCTCAACTTTTCATCTCACCATTTCCACATTGTCCTGTAGATCAGACTTCAGCTGGCTCTTCTCCGCGGTGGCGGTCTCCAGATCCTCCTTGAGCAGCTGCATCTGCGACACACGATACATAAACATCACGATAATCAGCATCTGATGCGCTCACATCAGGAGTGTGTGAAGGTCTCAGATTACCTGCTGGAGGAGTTCATCATGATGTGTGTCAATCATTGGGCCGCTGCGTTCCTGCTGAACCTGCATAAGCTGACACACACACACACACCTCACTTTAAAGAGGACCTATTAAGCTTTACATTTATGCTTTTTGTGATCATGAAAAAGCTCCAGTTCTTCTTTATATCAGTGTTTCTGAACTCCTGAAACGCCTCCATTGTAGTCTTGAGTTTAACACGTCACAATATTCCTCAATTCATACGCAGAATAAAGGGGCGGGGCCTGGTTGAGTTAGTAGTGTGTTAAACTGGCGGTTATGGAAAGGGGCGGGACATTTCCCAAACACACTCGAAGCACTCGACCAATCACAACACACTGCTCCAACCGACCAATCAGAGCACTGTGTGCTGTTCAGAAGGAGGGGCTTCATAGAGACAGGAAGTAAACAGAGCGTTACTGACAGACTGGGAAGAGAGGAGCCGCACAATGGAGAATATTAGGAGAATAATCAACATTCAAGCAGGAAAACCTGTTCTAGTAGAGCCTGAAACATCATCAAGACTTTATAAAAGGTGTTGATCCACTTCAAATGTTGACTACTGTCCATGTTAAAGAGGACCTATTCAATTTTTACAAAGTTATACATGAATTTTATACAATACCCGTTCTTGTCTTAGGACAACTTTGATGGACTTTTTTGATCCACTTCAAATGCTGACTCCTGTATATTAATATAATATGAGCAGAATTCAGTATTTACCATCCCATTACTGTCCTCCAGGTCGCTCTTGAGCTGGTCCCTCTCGTCTCTCAGGGCCT
Organism: Rhinichthys osculus; assembly: GCA_029959095.1. Taxonomy (NCBI): domain Eukaryota; kingdom Metazoa; phylum Chordata; class Actinopteri; order Cypriniformes; family Leuciscidae; genus Rhinichthys; species Rhinichthys osculus. Next base: position 384,082 of record JARWKJ010000005.1, on the reverse strand, counting down.
GTAGGATCTCCTGCATCTGCTCTCGCTCTTCAGTTTTGGAGATGATGGTGCGTCGCAGGTTCTCCATCTCATCCGGCTCACTCTGAACTCGCTGCATCTCAGACCGAAGCGCGTCTCTCTCGCCGCACACACACTCCAGCTCGGAGCTCAGCTGCAGCGACTGACAGGGGAAAACTGTGTTAAACTAGGGCTGCAACAACTAATCCATAAAATAATGAAAATCAGACAACGAATGTCATTATCAATTAGTCGCTTCTGCCCACTGTGCACTTCAAGCTTCCGCCACTCGCATCAAATTACAGCACTGAATAACAGCGCTCTAGTTAAACCCCTTTCGGTCTGGTGGGAGTGTGTGTGGGGTGTAAAGTGTGCGCGCACCTTCTGCGTGGCCTCCAGTGCCGCCAGCAGTGTGTGTTTGTGTGTGTGTGCACCTTCTGCGTGGCCTCCTCCAGTGCCGCCAGCAGTGTGTGCTTCGCCTGTGTCTCGAGCTGCAGGTCCGTCTGGATGTTCTGGAGGCGTTCTGAAGTCTCTGTCAGCTGTCGGGTCAGTTCTGCTTCCTTCAGCTGAGCCTCCACCAGATCGCTCTCCGTCTCCAGCAGCGGATCCACAGACACACACGTCTCACCGGCTCCTGCTCTCACACTGGACTGAGCAGATATCAGAGCGTCTCGCTCCTCTCGAGCAGAACTCAGCTCTTCTGACAGAACACACACCTGAGAAACAGCACATTTATTCTCATGCGTCACGTGCAGCTAGGGGCGTCTATATTCATTTCTATAGTTTCAGATCTCCACCTGTTCAGACGTCTCCTGAAGTTCCAACGTCAGCTGGTTCCTCTCCTCTAATAAAGTCTCAAGCTCTTTCTTTAGTGTCTGGATCTGTAGAACATGTTACAACATCAGATTAACCCGCACAAACTCTAAAGTCAGATCAAGTCAGCTTTATTAATACAGCGCTTTACAGAGATAACAGGAGAATAATGCAGCAAAGTTTGTTTCTAGAAGAGAATAGCGTCTCAGTCCAGCTTAAGTCAGTTCAGTGATGCTTCATTTCTGTTGTAAAAGTCAATTTAGTTCATTTATGTATATAGCCGCTCTGGAGAAAACCGTGATGTCATCGTCCAGCTCAGTTCAGTTCTCATATAATGCTGTCAATGCAGGAGATCAATAATATTGTTGAATATTAAATTAAATGTCTAAGGGTGAAACTCTCACATCATGTCAAAAAGAAGTCAGTTACAGACCTGAAGCGGAGCGCTGTTCTCCTCACTGGAATCATGATGTTCTTGATTCAAACGCTGTTGCTGTTCCTGTAACTCGGACTGAACCTGCAGCATCTAAAACAAAACACTTATATTCACGGTTTGCACGTCTGGTCAGTTGCTAACTGTGTTTCATTGGCTCTGTACTTGTACTCTGCACAATGATAATAAAGTTGAATCTGAAAACACTTCATTTCAACTTGCATTATAGATATTTCAACAGCATCGCTTGCTATCAAGGTCACAAAACTCACACTACAGAAACATTTGTTAGTGCATGTAACAAGGCCACTGTAAGCAAGTGCGGTCTCTTGTGGCCTTGTGTGAAACGGGACCCTTTTAAGTGAACTCCTCTTGCCACACGTGTTATCTGTAGTGACGCTGCCTCTCACCATCTCAGTCTTCTCTTCCAGACGTGTGTGCATCTGCTGTAGGCTCTCCTGAAGCTGCTCTCTCTCCTCCGTTACAGACCTGAGATCTGCCTTCATCTTCTCCATCGCCTCAGACTGGTCATGATGGTCCGCTCTCTCAGACAGCGGTCGCTCTTCTCCTGTCAGCTGCACACACACGGGATGCTTTAACGCTGAGATCAGGTGTGTGTGGATACTGGGGTGTGTGGGTTTTAGGAAAATTATCACATTTTCTACAGTCACATATGTAATGTCAAACTGCCCAGCCCTTATGGATTTCCAAGTAAGGCTGCTTGAATATGTCAAAAATATTTTGGGTCAATATTGAAATCACGATTATTTAAAACAAATGGGAATGCATCGTGATTTAAGATTTTGGTAATAATCGCCCAAGTTTTTCTTCATGATATAAATATGTATAATGATATTGGTATATAATGCTGAAAATAAGATTGCTGAGATACCGACATTTTAGATACCAGTGAAATTAGTGCTGGGCGGTATACCGGTGTTTATTATTGTTATGATATGAATTTTTAATATACCGCAATACCGGTGTATGTCGCTTGAACAACGTTGGTATTAATCATGTAGCTCTAGTATTCAGTAATGTCCTAATATAGAAAGTGAAGAAAATTAAAGTAAAATAGCATTTAGTATTCACTGTCTGAATTAAACTGAAGTCATTCGGTCGAGAGCAGCTACTGATTCTGTCTGCTGTGGTTTGATTGACAGATAGCAGAAGTGTATTAGGCTGCTGTCACTTTAAGGTCGAACACACAGATCTAATATACAGATTTTCTCCCAACGGTTTGTGTTCACTTTAGTAATTGACTGCGATTGTATGAATGTTGAAGCTCAGAGTATACTCTGCCTCAGAACAGAGATCCACCTGGAGAAGAGTGTGAGCCGTTTAATGCATTAATAACTTTAATATCCTGCATTAGAACGCATTTTTACGACACTCATATTTTACCGATTTGGATGTTAAACTCTAGACTTTAAGGGGAATAATGAAATCACATTGCTGTGAAGGAGGGGCAGGAAATACAAATCATTGGGAAACAGAATGCAGTGCAATAAAAGTTTTATCTCCATTATCTTCTTTTCATAATCACTGGAAGCCAAAAATAAATGACTGGAATGGCAGGAGCTGTAATTGACGTGTACCTGATGCTCTCGGCTCTTCTGGTCCTGGTCGGGCGTCTGACCTCTCTGTGACCTCAGATCGAGTATCTCTCCCTGCAGGTCCTTCACCGTCTCCTGAGCGTCTCTCAGTTCTGCTTGAGTCTCAATCATCTGCAGCGGATAAAGCTCAGGGTTTAACCCGTGCCACTTTACGGACATTGTCTTTTTCAGGTTTTTATGGATCACTTTGCCTGTGTTAATGCCAACTGCATAAATGTTGGCACAGGTGTGTATTTTTATTGGAATTTTACCATTTCATCCCAATTTCCTTTAAAAAATATATTTGTTTGCACTAGGTACAAAACATAGTTCCTCTCAGGGCCTGTTGAACAAATGTCCCCATTGAAACGGCAATTTTTAATCCCAGGCCCATTGAACTATGGCAAGGCTTCAAAATGTACATTTTTACTATTGTATACCAGATGGTGGCATTTTTCAGGTTTGGCCTATAAAGCAAATACTCGCTTTATTCCTGTTTTCTGCTTATGCGTATAATAGAGCCGATTGGATAGATTATGCAGCGATACTTGTGTGTTGTATGGATGTCAGTGTGGTTTGTATGCATGTAATGAACATTTTTTGTGTGTGCTTGTAATATTTGAGAGAGAAAAACTCTGTTGGAGTTTTGCTGCATCTAATGGGGAAATCTGGTACTACGCCTAACACAATCTTAGTTTTTATATAAATATATATATTAACCTCAAATTTGTAACAACTCATTTAGATTTATGGCTTTGATTTTCTAGCAGTTTTACAGTTATAGATAAAAAGTTAGATATATTTTATGAAACATGTTGGTTTTACTTTTTAAACTTTTTTTTACTTCAACACTAATCTGCCATGGGTCTTCTTTAAAATGAGACCACATTTAAATCTGTGCTCCCAAACCTAATTTTTATGACTGTTTTTTGTCCACTATGCACCCGTTTAACTTTTAAATGGATGCACGAGGGTTAAAGGGTCTGTAGCCGAGCGAGATCATGTGACCTGGCGGCAGTCGTATGCGCTCACCATCTCCACATTTTCCTCCAGGTCGCTCTTGAGCTGGTCCCTCTCGTCTCTCAGGGCCTGTAGGATCTCCTGCATCTGCTCTCGCTCTTCAGTTTTGGAGATGATGGTGCGTCTCAGGTTCTCCATCTCATCCGGCTCACTCTGAACTCGCTGCATCTCAGACCGAAGCGCGTCTCTCTCGCCGCACACACACTCCAGCTCGGAGCTCAGCTGCAGCGACTGACAGGGGAAAACTGTGTTAAAACTAGGGCTGCAACAACTAATCCATAAAATAATGAAAATCAGACAACGAATGTCATTATCAATTAGTCGCTTCTGCCCACTGTGCACTTCAAGCTTCCGCCACTCGCATCAAATTACAGCACTGAATAACAGCGCTCTAGTTAAACCCCTCCGGTCTGGTGGGAGTGTGTGTGTGTGTGTGTGTGTGTGTGTGTGTACCTTCTGCGTGGCCTCCTCCAGTGCGGACAGCAGTGTGTGTGTGTGTGGTGTAAAGTGTGTGTGTACCTTCTGCGTGGCCTCCTCCAGTGCCGCCAGCAGTGTGTGTGTGTGTGTGGTGTAAAGTGTGTGTGTACCTTCTGCGTGGCCTCCTCCAGTGCGGACAGCAGTGTGTGCTTCGCCTGCGTCTCGAGCTGCAGGTCCGTCTGGATGTTCTGGAGGCGTTCTGAAGTCTCTGTGAGCTGTCGGGTCAGTTCTGCTTCCTTCAGCTGAGCCTCCACCAGATCGCTCTCCGTCTCCAGCAGCGGATCCACAGACACACACGTCTCACCGGCTCCTGCTCTCACACTGGACTGAGCAGATATCAGAGCGTCTCGCTCCTCTCGAGCAGAACTCAGCTCTTCTGACAGAACACACACCTGAGAATGAACCGTAATGGAGGAGATTTAGACATGTAGGTGCAGAGACGAGCTAAGACACCATGAGACGGTTCTCTAACCCGTGTCTGTAATTCCTCCACTTTAACAGAGAGCGTCTCGAACTCCTCCGTCTTGCTCTGCAGACGTCGCTCCCTCTCGAGACTCTGGTCAAGCTCCTTACGCACGTCACACAGCGTTTTCTCCAACACCAGATTATCGGTCAGATCTGTGAAGAGGAGGAAAGGAGGGTGAACATCAAAAGTAACAAATTACTTCCTTAAATGACAAACATACAACATTGCCATGATTGAAACACTGCATGTACCAGTGTGCTAAATCTTAGAGGAATAGGTCCTCAAATGAATCCTGTCATCATTTAATCTCCCTCATGTCATTTTAAACATGTATGACGTTCATTAATTATTTGTATTTTTTAAGATTGTTATTTTTTGTCCATCTATTGAAATTCAGATCAACATTTTCAAGCTTCATACAAGTAACCCATATGAATGTGATGCAGAAATATGATACACATGAAGCGCCACAGTTTAGCTTCCGTTTACCATATTTGATAAGCATGTTGATCATTGTTAATATATGAAAAAAAAAAAAAGTTAAATGTATTCATCATATAAAGAGATTGCGTCTCTTCAGAAGAAATGAAATAAACCTCTTCATTCTCATGGATTAGTTTACAATATCTTTATGTGCCATTTGAAGCTTGGAAAGTTTCAATGGATGGACAAAAATTAAAGATTATATTTTTGTTTCGAGGATAAATGAAAGTCTTATAGGTTTGGAATGAACTGTCCCTGTGATGTTGGTTCAGTTCGCCTTCAACTGATCGTTTCGAATCATTGACAAGACGAAGTGAATGTAGACAGTAAATGCAGTCGGCTGAATCTCAGAGTGCCTCTTGCATGTTCTTTGACGGTTCTGCACCCACTTTTTGGCACTTTCCCGTCCAGCAGAGCCGTTAGTTTGGTGTTCTCGTCGAAGGCTCCCATCAGTTCCCTCTGAAGATCGGTTTGCATCTTCTTGAAGCGAGATTTCTCCAGCTCTAGCTTGTCCTGAAGGGTCTTCACCACAGCTTCCATCTTCTCATGGTCTGTGGTCAGGGTCACCTGAGCGAAGTCACATGACTCACATTAAACACTACAACACCATTTGGACTCAGTGCTGGACACCCAAAGCACAGGACAATAGAGACGCCAGAATAGCAATATTCATGATTCAGATCTGTCACTGACTAGATATATTTAAAATAATGTAGGCCACTTTTTACTGGTAACAGACATTTGTCATTATCAGGCCCACAAATATTCCCACACTGCATTATTATACATTATAATCAACATGTTATAATCAAATGTTTTCATTTTGAGCGACTATAACATATATAGTCACTATCCACGATACATGGATGCATTTTTGTATTGTTATATATTGTGGTGATATATTGTTACACCCCTACTCACGTCTCTCTCTTTGAGGCAGATGTTCTCGCTCCGCAGGAAGGCCCATTCCTTCTTCGTCTCCAAACTGAGAGTTTCCGCATCATCCAGAGAGCGCCTCAGACACGTCACTTCATGCACGAGATCCTTGTCGCTCTGCAGATTGCAATATACCATAAATGAATATGAGATGCATAACACAGAGCGTTTGTAGCCACAGCAAAGCAGAGTTACCGTTTCCTAGAAAGCATGATTTTTGATTTCCCTTGTTAACAAGTCAATTTTGATCCGAATACACCACAATTCGATTTGTTTGAGAGAAGAAAAAAAAAAATCTTGTTTGTAGGGCTGCACAATCTGGCCTATATTTATATCAATATGGCTATAAAAATAAATTCATCGAATTAAAATATATTGCTGTACAAAAATGTATTTAAGTGAAACCAATATAGTTTTGTAAGTGACTATAAGAAAGTTACAAAACTCATAAGCTCCTCACGTGTAAATGAACAGTAATTATTTACTTAAATCGCAGTCTTTGTGAATTGATAATTACAATAAGTTGTGGAGATTTTGGTTTTACACACAGAGCCGTCAGTCTGGTCAACGTATAGCGTGGAAGAATTGTGCAAAATATTGTGTACACAATCAAAGTTTCTATTAAAAAGCCTATGATTATATATCAATATGGCTATAAAATAAATTATCAAAAAAAAATACTGTATTTAAGTGAACAATATAATAATTTTGTAGTTTCAAAACTCATTAGCTGCTCACGTGTAAATAAACACGTAAATATTTACTTGATTAAATGGTAGTCTTTGTGATTTGATAGTTACAATATGCCACATGGAGATTTAGCTTTTATTTTGATTAGTCACACTAGCCGACACTCTTGTCAACGTATAGTGTGGAAGAATTGTGCTAAATATTGTGTTAATAACTAGTGTAAACAATCAAAGTTCCCACTGAAAACCCTCATCAGACGACCACTAACTAACAGTTCAGCGACTCGTGACGTACAAATCTCTGAAGCTCAGCGGTCATAGCGGTCTTCTTCTGGAGCTCGGATGACATCATCGCCAGATCGGCCTGTGGAGAACAGCACGGAGTTCATAAGGACACGTTACACACGTTCGAAAGCAAATGAAAAAGAAAGTGAATGTGCGCAGACCTTCAGCTGTTGGATCATTTCTTCAGATCGCTTTAAATCCTGCTTCAGTCTGGAGTTCTCGGACTCTAATTCCCTCTGTGTGAAGACAGAGAACATGTAAACGAGATCCGGTGTACGTGAGGATAAAGCTTCGATGTGACGCGCTCTGATCACCTCGTACTCTCTCTTGCTCTCCTCCTCCAGTTTCTCGAACTCGTCTGCGTCTCTCCTCTCCTCGATCTCCTTCTGAAGGGCGTCCTTGTCTTTCTGAAGCGAGTCCTTCTCTGCCTTCACACCCTCCAGGTCTGAGGTCAGTTGATCCAGCGTGTGTTTGGCCAGGTCTCGCTCGGCTATAACAGCATCCTTTACAAAATAAATAAAAAGGTGATGTTTATTTATTAGCAGGGTTCAAACACGGCATCAAAACCCTGTCATGTGATTAGGGTTGGGAATCAAAAATCGATTCCAAATCCGGATTTGGATACTTGTTATAAAATTTTAATTTCGATTCCTCTTATCGATTCCTTTGTGAGCATTATGACTTTAAACTTTTCAAGCGTGAGAGACTCTGTGTTCAGTGCAGGCGTGAGTAACTATAGAGCAGCTCTTAAAGTGACAGCGCTGATATTCCTGCTGCCGTCTCTATAACACTAATTACACTATTTGTAATGTATATTTTATTTATAAAGTCCAGTGTCATTTTATATTTGATTACAGTTTCTGAACTTGAAAATCTTAAGAGTTTATTTCAATCGTATCTTTGTTCAGTTGTATCTATCCTTTGTGATTGCTAATTTTTTATTTGTTCTTTTTTAATTAGAGTGTTTATTGTCTTTAATAATGCTTTACATTTATATTAGTTAGGCTATAGTTGTTTTCTATGGTATTTTTAAACCACAGGCAACCGTTCCTTGTGCAAGTGTCGATTTCTGTTCATGATATTCAGCTACAATTAAATGTTTTGACTAAATGTGAATAATATCCAAGTTCTTTTTTTTTTTTTACCTTATTGGAATCAAAATGAGGAATTGATAAGAATCGGAATTGTAGATACCCAACCCTACATATGATGCATTTCCAAAGGAACGGTAACAGTCAACAAGCCAAAAAAATTGCATGTTTACTCACTTTCTCAAACCCAACAGTCTCACAGAGCTGAATGGCCTCTTCCAGATCTCTCTTCAGCTGAACACACACACACACACACACACACACACACACACACAACACATCAATCAATAATAGAGAGAAAACCCCATCACTGCAGAAGGGGATACGCATTAGACTTGCTACGATAGCCTGTGTTCAGAAGCAACACCAGTTACATCTCTCGCCCACCGCGGCACCGCCCCCACCGTCGATTTGATTTATTTTAATAAAAACATTTAGTTCACTACAATTAAACTGAACGTGTCCGTTTAATAAATAAAAGATAAAAGAGAGTCACAGCACAGATCAGCAACAGGAGTCAGACTTCATTAATCACGAGAGTGAGGAGCTGACAAGACGATGATGGAATATTTGGTGTCAAAGCAAAGCAAATTTGTCATTGTACCGTTTTGTTGTGTTTTTAATTAAGAATAATGGCCTAATAAACTAATTTTACTTTTGCCATCAAATTAGCAAAATAAAAGCCCCCGCCGGTGATACTGGTGTTGTCACACGCTGATGAAAATATCCTCACCGTCACATCTCTAATACGCATAAAACGCAAGTGCATTGTGGGGACTAGAGCTGGGGTCGTACCTGTTCACAGGTGTTCTGTGAGCGCAGGAGGGCTTCTGAAGGCTTCTCCAGCTCTGCCAGCTTCAGCTCCAGTGCAACGCTCTTCTCCTCAGCTCTCCGTCTCTCCTGAACCTGCGCCTCCAGGCGCCGCTGCAGCTCCTCCAGCTCAGAGAGGGTCTGGTCCTGTCCTGACGGCGTGGATCGAGCCTCCAGCTTGTCCTTCAGCTCAGAGACCTTCAGCTGGAGCTCAGCGCTCATCTCCTCTGCTCTGCATTTGCTCTGAGTCTCGGCGTCCAGCTGGCGCTCCAGAGACGCCACCTTCACCATGAGCTCGTTCGCTCGGGGAGAGTCGAGGAAATTACCCCTGAACACAGAGGACACATTATAGAAACATGCATTTATGCTGCAGAAAAGCATGTGAGCACTTCTGCTAGCGCTGCACGATTAATCGCACTTAAGTGGAGTGGGCTTATGGCGAGTATGAAGTGGCGATGCTGTGATTGTCAGTTATGTGCAGCGTGTCAGTGAAGCACGGCTCAGGAAACACGGCTCGCTCTGAAAGCACCGCGAGTTCCAGTCGCTTATAACGAGCTTTTGAAAAAGCAACAGATCAAACATCTTTCCAGACATGAGACGCATTTATGAACCTCTTGTGCAACAAAAGACGACATTTAATAACACGCTTTTACTCCAAACTCACTTCATCAGGACAGCTGAGCTCGTCCTCCTGTGAGATGATGCGCTTCTCACACAGAAGATTGAAATGCTTTGATTAAACAAGACTAATAAACACACGACAGCCTTATTCTGTTTATTCAGCTACAGTATGATTTAGCTAGTCTGATGCCTGATGGGGGTTTCCTGGAATGATGCGCGTTATCGTACTTCGGCGGCAGGGCATATGTGGTGTGTGTGAGACGCCCTCTGGTGTGTGTGTGTATGTGTGTGTGTGTGAGAAACCCTCTGGCGTTCAGATGTTACATTTATTACCGATCAGCCGCTGCACTGACAAGCTGCGCATAAAATAAATCGCATCCTTTCCAAATAGCGTGCGGTTTAATTGCGATTAATCGTGCAGCGCTAACTCCTGCATAATGATAAAGGCACTGAATAGATTTACAATATATCGCAATACAAAAATGCAACAATATGTATCATGGATAGGTTACCCAAAAGAAAAATTACTGTGAGAGAAAAAAAATTGAGTTTTAGTGTCAGTACTACATTATATTCAACATTATATATAGAAATTTAATGTATAATAATGTAATGTGGGAGTATTTGTGGGCCTGATAATGTCAAATGTCAGTGCCCGGTTGCATAAAGCACCTTAAGTTTTTCCCTTAAGTATGATACTTAAGGGGCGATTTACCCTTACCTAAGAGAACAACTTAAGGGTGTTGCATATCTCTTAAAGACCCACTCCGATGAAAATAATGTTTTTCTAGGTGTTAACATGTTCTTGTGGCATTTTTCTGATGTTAGAAGACATACCTTGAGAAAAATCAGCTCAAAGTTGTATTTCTGAGTATTTCTACATTCAAATAGCTGTGAATCAGTAACAGACGCTAAAATGCCGGCTAAAATCGACTGGAGTTGTGACGTAGTAACTCCACTGGGCGTCTCCACACGCGACGTCTTGGAGTGAAATAATGATCGGTGATAACTTTGATTAACTTCGGATAATAATAATTAACGTGTATATAATACTGTTGCCCCACCGGTATTGGGGGATGTAAGCTAGCAGGAGAGACGGAGCTCTCAGCAACGGGCAGGGGGAGGGGCCTCTCCGTGCCAACGGCTCCGCCCACAACGCAGAGGCGAATTGCTAATGAGCTACTGACGCTCTGCTGAAGCGAAGTCCCAGAAAACGGCACAGGTTTTGTAATTTTGGCTAAAAATGGCATAATCATAATTTAAAGACTACTGGGAATGTTTAAAAAATAGCTCAAAATATGATCGGAGTGGGACTTTAAACGGTTCTCTTAGGTAAGGGAAACATTTAAGTGTTTCATGACAGTGATCCTGGATTCACGTTATAAAAGTCTGTTGTTGCCATAGATACGCAAAACACTAACATGTCGGAATATCACGTGTCAGTCCAGTGACGCTATCATGCAACACCGCGTTAGCTCCGAACGTGGCGGCAGTTTGTGTTGCTCACCGTCTCATGCTTTGGCATTTGTTTAGGTTTTGTGAATGCACTTCTGGCTCTGTGTCTCGAAATACAGCTGAGTATATTTCCATAGCATACCTGTTTTCTTCTGTCATGATTCCTTTTAAAACACAGAATCAGCTCGTTCTCCTGTGAATTTTTTGTCGGCCACACACTCTCCGTGCGCGCACTGACTTAACGTAGTGATAGTTTACATGCGAGTCGCGTGTGATGACAGACAGACGTCTAGTTTGATAGCGATGTCAAATATTGCGCGTCGATCAAATCGGTATTCTTGCAACAATTTTTCATGGCTAAATTGGTCCAAAGGGTTCTTCCTATTCCCTATGATCTTCAGCTGGTTTCATAAATTCAGCCATGTCGTCTTATTTTTGTCCGCGTTACTCTTAAGGTTACGATTTCCAAACCTTAAGTTATACTTAAGAAATCGTTAAGTGTTGCATAAAACCCCTTAACGGTAATTTCCCTAAGTGAAAAAACAGCATTTAAGGGAAATTCTAAGTGTTTATGACTTTTCACTTAAAAAAAACGTTAAGTAACACTTAAGGGTATTTTTCTGCAACACCCTTAGGTTTAAGGGAAACATAAGGGCGACTTTAAGGGAAAATTACACTTAAGGTGCTTTATGCAACCGGGCACTGATGTTACCAGTAAAAAAAGTGTCCTACATCATTTTAAATATATCTAATCAGAGACAGAGTGCAAACATATTCGTCTAAAATAATTGTGTTTTCAGATTCAGAATCATGAATATTGTTATTCTGGTGTCTCTATTGTCCTGCTTTGGGTTTCCAGCACGGAGTCCAAACCTATTCATTTACACACAATGTAACACCAAATTTAGCATTTTAATCAGCAGTTTATTTTTTGTTAACCTTTTACCATATGTCTTGGAGTATCTCATTAATATCGTATTGTGAGTCCAGTATCGTGACATGAGGGTCTCGTTACACCCCTAACAGTTACAAATTAAGTCAGCAACAGTGAGAAATGCAACTCTAATGGCAAACAATGCAATGCATATTTTATTGCATTTCTGCTCAAATAAAATATAATAATGCATGGAAACGTTTTTTTTTTCCAGAAAACATTTAAATTCAAAAACTTTTAGCAGTAAACAAAACCAGGTAAACAATTCAAGCCGATTTAAACGCCCCATCAGAGTGTAAAAGCAGTGTTGATATTGATAATGGTTCTCACCCCCCCTCCGAGGAGCTGCGGACCGTGATGCTGCTCATCTCCATGTCCATGTTGGGTTCATCCATAGCAGTGAAGTCGAAGCGGCTGTCGAACTCATCCATATCTGCACACAACACCACACACTTTATCTAGTGACGGACACACAAATCTTCACAGAATCTTCAATCTATTGGCTTGACCGGAATTCAGCGTTGCATTTTTAATGCGAGTTAAAAAATAATTATTTGAAATGAGCCTGTCTTAAGATGGACCGGTTGGTTTGCGTTGCCATCATATATCAAATTAAATTGTTATAATTAAGCACAAGGCATAAAAATGTATAATCTTTTAAGACAAGAGGGATTTAAAAAGTTGAAGGTTATCCTAACTTCAAGTAATTTTTTGTTCAACTTGTATATTTAAAGGATACAAGTTTTGAATTACTCAGACTGAGGAAAACTGCTTCGCTGCGACTGCAGAATCATTTTCAAATGCAAGTAAGTTTCTCAAGTGTTAAGATACTCATACCCTCTCCCTCTTCAGGCAGAGAGCAGTCGGCTCTCCTCTTCTTGATGTACGGCTCAGCGAAGCTCATGTCAGTCGAGCCGAAGTCTTCCTCCAGCAGATGTGCAGATCTCAGCAGTTTCCCCCCCCACGTCACTCTCCGCTTGGGAACCTGTGCGTTTAAATGCAGCAATCAGATCCGTGGACTTCACTAACACTGAGGAGTTACGATTAGGGTTGGGAATTAAAAAAAAAAATACGAGGACAGGAATCGGATACTAGTAATAAAATTAAAATTTCAGTTCCTCTTATCGATTCCTTTGTGAGCATTTCAATATGAGTTTTCACACAGAAAGTGATTTTAAACCATTCAAGCGCGAGACGGATCGCTGTTTTCAGTGTCGCAGGCGTGAGTAACTATAGAGCAGCTCTTAAAGTGACAGCGCTAATATTCCTGCCGTCTCTATCATAACACTAATCACACAACACAAGACAGAGAAAACTCACTCGTTCTTCACTGAATAACTTTTGTAAAAGTATTATTTATTTATAAAGTGCAGTGTTAGCTATATATTGTTCTCTATGGTATTTTTAAACCATGCAAACATTCCTTACTTAAGTGTTCTTTAGCCTGTTGATTTTTGTTCATGATATTAAGGTACAATTAAATGTTTTGCAATAAGACTAAATGTGAACGATATCCAAGTTGTTGTTTTTTTTGCCTTATTGGAATCGAAATTAGGAACCGATAATTCAAACGATACCCAACCCTAGTGAAATCGCTCACCTTCGGGATCAGGGCGCAGTTTGAGGCAGTAACTAGTAACTTGGTCAAGTTCTTGATCCGGTCCTGCTGATCTCTCTGGAGCTGGTCTTTCTCTTGCAGGAGCTGACACAGCGACTCTCGCTCGGTTTCAGTCGTTTGAGTGACAGAGGACACCTGTGAGAGGAGATGGGAAAGATCGTGTTATTACCTTTATTCTAGAGCTGCTGTAATCTCCTGTTATCACTGTAAAGCTGCTGTGAAACATCTGTTTTGCTAAAGCGCTGTATAGATGGAGACTTGACTTACCTCTTGTAGACGGCGTCTAAGATCAACAATCTCGTTGCGGTATCTTTTCAGGAGCGCGCCTTCATCAGAGACCTCCGTGACGTGAGGGTCGTTCTTCATGCGCTTCGCAGCACTCGCAAACTTTAAAATCACAGTAAAAACACAGATGAGTTAACCTGTTAACTGTCACCCCCCTTTTTTTGAATTGACATGAAAATGCACATTTTGAACATAAATGGTTGTAATTCAAGAATGCTTTGGAATATAGACGTACGATTGGTCTTGTTTTAAAGAAGACATTTGGCAGATTTATGTAGAAGTGAAATAAATTAAGAAAGTGAAACAGAAAAAAAAGTTATAGAAGTTTGAGTTTATGGAAATATACAATGTAAAAAAAAAAAATATTATTCATATTTTATATAAAATATATATTTTCAAAACCTGGGCTACTCTAAAACTGCAGAAAAATCAAAGCCAAAAATCTGAACAAGTTGTGTTTCAAATTTTAGGTTGATATCTCAAAAAATGAGCTTTCAGTAAGATTTTGTTTGGGCGCAGTACCCAACTTTTTCACTAGGTCACAACCAGACTCCATTACTGCCCATATAAGGGCGCCTCCATTTCCATATGTGTTTTGAGTGATATGAACCATTATTTCCACAATTTTCATACAATTTATGAAGTAGAGATCCTATTCAGAAGTAGTATGGAAAGTTTGGCAGATTTTGATATGAATTCAACCTCTAATAAACACATACAAAGAACACGCATGTGCGTCATAGCTCGCTGCCACATCACAAATGGTGAATTTATTCTTTTTTTCTTTATATTTAAAACATTTTCAGACCTTTTTTTCTAAAATAATTGAATGGATGCTATCTTTTGAACTCTTGGCATGAAAACAAACTAGGTTTCTACAATTTTTTTCATGATTTTTCATGTTGATTGCTATTTCAAAATAAAGGTCTGAACACGCCTTAGGAGTATGAAAATATTCTTGTTGCAAATTGATAAATTACAGCTCCTCTGTAATTTATTTTGAAAATCAATCACCAAATATGGAAACTAGAGATTGTAAGCTTTCAAATGATATATAGTTTGTCGATATTACTTAAGGTTTTAACTAAGATATTATTGTTTTAAAAATATAATGGCAAACGTCCCACCTGTGGGACGGTGACAGTTACTCCCCATACCCGAGCAAAGCAGCGTGTGGTCCTCGTACCTGTAGAGTGCTGACGGTCTCGTCCACAGTGGCAGGCGTGATGGTGCAAATAATCACAGTTTTTGCATTTCCACCCAAAGAGTTCTGCAGGATTCGGGTCAGTTTACTGTCTCTGTAATTCACGAAGCCCCTTTTGGAGGGAATGGAAACGAGAGGTTATGGTTTGCTACGGTTTGCTGCCAAAAACAGGGTGAAAGTCACGAAATAACTCACTTCTGACTCTCATCGGATAACTTCTTAATGACTTGACCCAGTATGAACAGACTGCGGTTTATGTTGCACCCTTCTTTTAACCGAGCTCCTGAAACAAGAGAGAGCTTTTAACACACAAATTCATTAAATAAATGGTTATATTTTAAGCTTTTCGTAAATGGCTCAAACTTTGGCTGTATATGCTCATGTGTGACCAGGAACAGTTCTATGCCACTTACCTATTGTGAAAATACTAGATTTTATGCTTAGAAAATACACATTTGGATATTTTTTTAGGCATTATACAATAATTATGTTTCAAGGTTTAGTTGTTTTTTTTTTTTATCATAGTGAAGCATATTTTTTCAATGCTTACAGCCATTGACTGCCACTCATTTCACTCAATGTCTGTGTAAGAGTGTGTGTGTGTGAGTTAGCGAGTTAGTAAGTGTGTGCTTGCATGCGAGTGTGAGTGAGTGAGCGTGTCTGTGCGAGCGTTAATCTTTTGCACTCAAAATGTTTGTTTAATGAATATTTGTGCCGATAAAAATACACAATATTTCTGACTGTTACGATAGTACCCGTTATGTGATTTTGACTCTTAGAACAATCAGACTACACCTAGCATCCCGACCAATCATCACTAGCTCTCATTAACGGCGTGTGATGTCATCAAGCCGGCGGAACTAGCGACTGACTTCCAGAAAGAAGAGCGTAAACAAACGATGGCTACCGAAGCGGCGTGTTATGGACTGGCCGTCTTGTCGTCATAAAAGCCACAAAAAAAGAAATAAAAATGTTTCGTGGAGATTTGGCGTTTATGATGTTTCCTCGAGGGACTGCCATGACAGACGCGTCAGCTGGAAACGGCTTTAACTAGCAAATCATATTCTCCTTCGCTATACAGAAAACTTAGAGACGTATACATAACCAAACGTGCCAGATTTGTAATCTCCATCGGTTCGCCATGTTTGAAAGCGGCGTAGGGAAGAGCTTCTGTGCTCCTATTGGTCACAGATGTGACGGAACCTGTCATGGAGGACCGGGATGAATTAAACATGCTAGTCTTTATGTCAGGACATTGTGAAGCGCCGCGTCAGTTGTCGTCCACTATACGAGACAAAAATGATCGTTTCTTGCATCCCGACGGTCACTGTCGTTTGCGAATCATCACGACCGTGAAATCGTGTAGTTTGACCATTTAATGAAGTCCATTTTCCTGTTCCAAAACAAGCAACAGACTAAAAGAACGAACAGTAAAACACAATGATTACCCTCAGCTCCCGTCTGACTCGCCCGCTCAGCTCCGGCAAGATCCACCAAGTTCTGCAGAAACGGGAAACAACAGACTGATAAACGCTGCTCATCCAAATGACGTCAGTGAAATCACACAGAAGGTTGGTGTTTGTTTTGAGCTCACCAGATGTGACACAATGATGGCTCCATCAGCGTTCTCCCCAGACGCCGGATCGCTTCGGTCACGGCTCTCCAGGATCTGACACGGAGAACACAAACCAGATGAACTTAAGAGTCCAAATAAACCAGATTCCAAACACACTCCAGTTCGTATCGCCTCTTACCATGCGGAAAATGGTGTGAGAGCGGCTGCTGCGCTGGTTCATTTTAGTTTTCCCATAATGCCGGTTTTCTGTGTGAATCAAGAGAGGGTCAGATAAGCACCGCAGTACAGCAGAATAAAGAACGAGCGAGTGAGTGATTCAATGAGAGCAGCTTTACTTTCTCCTTTGGTGATCCAGGACAGGGCTTGCTCCGGAGACGTCACCATCTCTTCGGTCAGATCGGCCACGTACACGTTTTTCTGTGGACAGTAAAGGGTTAAAGGGACAGTTCACCCAAACATTTAAATTAGGCCATGATTTACTCGCGCTCAAGCCATGTGTATCACGTTCTTCTTTCAGACGAAGACAATCGGAGTTATATCAAAAGTGTCCTGGTTCTTCCAAGCTTTAGACGTCCATAAAAGTGCATCTGTCCATCATAAAAGTGCAACCCACTTTTATGATGGACAGATGCACTATTATGATGGACAGATGCACTATTATTATGATGGACAGATGCACTATTATTATGATGGACAGATGCACTATTATGATGGACAGATGCACTATTATGATGGACAGATGAACTATTATGATGGACAGATGCACTTTTATGATGGACAGATGCACTATTATGATGGACAGATGAACTTTTATGATGGACAGATGCACTTTTATGATGGACAGATGCACTATTATGATGGACAGATGCACTATTATTATGATGGACAGATGCACTATTATGATGGACAGATGCACTATTATGATGGACAGATGCACTTTTATGATGGACAGATGCACTATTATGATGGACAGATGCACTTTAATGATGGACAGATGCACTTTTATGATGGACAGATGCACTTTTATGATGGACAGATGCACTTTTATGATGGACAGATGCACTTTAATGATGGACAGATGCACTTTTATGATGGACAGATGCACTATTATGATGGACAGATGCACTATTATGATGGACAGATGCACTATTATGATGGACAGATGCACTATTATGATGGACAGATGCACTTTAATGATGGACAGATGCACTTTTATGATGGACAGATGCACTATTATGATGGACAGATGCACTATTATGATGGACAGATGAACTATTATGATGGACAGATGCACTATTATGATGGACAGATGAACTTTTATGATGGACAGATGCACTTTTATGATGGACAGATGAACTTTTATGATGGACAGATGACATTTTATGATGGACAGATGAACTTTTATGATGGACAGATGCACTTTAAAACAGAAACAGCCATTCACTGCCATTATAAAAGCTTGGAAGAACCAGGACTTTTTTTTTTATATATATATATATAACTTTGTATTTGTCTGAAAGAAGAATGTCACATACACCTAGGATGGCTTGAGGGTGAGTAAATCATGGGCTAATTTTCATTTTTGGTTGAACTATCCCTTTAAGATCTAAAACTACTCTCGCATCTGTGTACGAGTCCTACCAAACACTCACATAGTTCCCTTCCCGGATCTCCAGAGGCCTTCTTTTCCAGCTGTCGCAGAGCAGATCTGTGACCGTCTCGTTGTAGATCTCCATATAACTCACGCGCAGGAGAAACTCCTTCTTCGGAAACTGGAAAAAGACGCAAAGAAAAAAAGCTATTAAATGCTCACTGCCAGAAAAGGCATTGGTTAATGAACCATTAACAATCCAACAAGACAGACGTACTGAAATCAACTACTCAACTACAACGATTCACCCCAAAATCCCAATGCCGTCATTTGTGAGGGAAAAGACTGAAACGTAAAGCACTGTAAAACAGTTCCGATCTCAAAAGTTGTGGGTAAAACAGGAAACTACATTCAGAGATCTCACTTATCAAACAATATCTTTATTATCTTTCAAATGATAAAAAAAGGTAAATAAAACCAATGAAAATAAATGAATAAAACAAAATGGTACTAATAAAGTGCAGCACATGCAGTGACTGTGGAAACTTTAACCTTTGAAAGGATACAATGTCAAAGATAGTTTCCTTATTCAAACTGATTATTTTTCTCATGAATATTTGATTGACGAAGAGTAAAAGCTGTGTTATATACTGGGATATTTATATGAGCAATATTACACTCATAGCCAGGCGAAATGCCTCTATATCAGACGGGCTGCACTGTTCATTTTGCGTGAAAAGATTGATAAAATTAAACATCTTATTGTCTTTCAATAACTCAAGCACTTTTCAAGTACCTTTCATGGGTTTTCCAAGTCTTCAATTTCAAAAAGTCAAATTTAAGTACATTTTTGCACTTACATTTTTGATAGTTTTGAAGACGTCGGCCATGGCGAGAGGAATCACACCAGGGTTGTGCTCGCTTCCCATCATGGAGAAAGTCTTTCCGGATGACGTCTGTCCATAGGCAAATATCGTGCCTGAAAATAGAAGATGATGCATTAAAACTTTGAGTAAGTGCAGAACACACCTCTAGTGTACTACACTACGCCTGTGTGCATTATGTTCATGCATTTTTATTTCCTGTAATTGATATTGCACCATGTCTTAAAGGATTAGTTCATTCCAGGATTTTTCTCCATGTAGTGGACTTCAATAGGGTAAACAAAAATAAAAATGTATATACTTTATAACCATAAACGCTTGTCTTGCACTAGTTGTGATGCGACACACATTACGTAATCAGGTTGAAAGGTCACGCGTGTTCCGGTTCAAAAAATGTAGAGTAGAGCGAAAAACTCACTCATTTTCAGGCCATTTTAATTCTGAAGTGAACTACTCCTTTGAGCTCAGAGGGATCAGCCAATCTGATGAACTACAGGACAAATGTTTGTTCACGTTAGATGTTCTGGCCTCACCGTTATAGCCTTCGACTGCAGACACGACCAGGGGCTTGGCGATGTCCTGGTAGAGCTGAGCGGTGGTCTCTGCAGCGCTGAACACTCGGTCTGAAACACACACACACACACGAGGGTCAGAACACACACACACACACCACTGCGATCACTGGAGCTCAACTCACCGAAGCTGAAGCTCTTGGTTGGAGCGCCATCTTCGTCCAGCTGATGGATGGCCTGTTTATCGGCTCTCCAGAAGAGCTGCACTGGCTCTGAACTCTCAGACTCCTCCCTGAAGGCATCAGGATTATCATTACATTGATGTCAAAACACTGAAAATCAACTTTAAACATGGAATAAACGAGCTGTGTGGAGACTGACAGACTGCCGCTCGTTGTAAAACCTTGTAACCACACCATTGACTAACGTTACCATAGTAGAAAAAAAAATACTATGGAAGTCAATGGGGTAACATTACATCAACTTATTGGTTACATACATTCTTCAAAATATCTTCTTTTGTGTTCAGCAGAAGAAAGAAATTCATACAGGTTTGGAAAAACTTGAGGGTGACTGAGTAAATAACATTATTTTCATTTTGATGTGACCTAACGTTATTCCTTGAAGACTAGTCATAACTTTGTCAGATACATAAAGCAGATAGTATGGTATAACGTTAGTTTGAACCTATAATTAACGTTACCAGCTAGTTGGTCAGATTAGTATGAAAGCTTGTTTCCACCAATACAAAATAAAAAAGGGTAACGTTAGGTTAATTGGGACTTTTTTCTCGCAATTGCGTTATATAAACTCACAATTGTGTCTTTTTTTCCATTTCTCAGAATTTGACTTTATAATCTCACAATTTTGAAATAAAGTCAAAACTGCGAGATATAAACTCGCAATTGAAAGATAAAAAGTCGCAATTATCTTTTAAAATGTTTTATTCAGTGGCGGACACAAGCTTCCATGGATTAACGTAACGTTAACAGTCTGGCCACTGGTAAACCAGCGAAATATGTAGATATATTATTAATGAATTGTTCATAATACGTTTTTAGAACACGATTAACTTACCTCAGAAATATTATACAGCAAAAACACCCTTTGCTACCGTTACTGATTTATAATTATGTCATTAGCTAAAGACTGTTGTTCGCTCATCCGCAGTGAATCCCTCAGCAATAGCTGCTACCTCTAGACTGTTTTTGAAGTCAAATTCACCTCCATACTGTAAATGTTGATATTTTCTTACCTTTTAATAAGGGGTCTGACCCTAACGCAAACTTTTACAGCGGATTCTTCTGTCATTTTCGCTCCATCCATTAACGATAAACCGCGGCGCTACTGAAACTAACTGACTGACTGACTGAGCGCATTTGAAATTTTAACCGACTTTCCATTGGACAATCTGTGCGCATGCGCGGATCAACGGCCGCCCTCATTGGTCGCTGAAATAGCAAAAAAACATTTCCGTTGAGTTTCCTGTGGAGTGCAGTGAGCGAGACTCCGCCCATGTGTTTTTAAACGAGCGTCATGATATTACTTTTACTCAGTCGTGGAAAGTTGTGTAATTATACAATTTATTAATTACATTTCATTGGTTTAATACTTTAGAATGTCACCTTTTCAATTTTTGTTGTTTATTTTCAGAAGTGTTTTACTGCTTAAATATATATCATAATACATTTTGAATAGAGATAGTATTAATTTTCACACATGAGCTCGTGTTATATGTGTTAAATTAACTTTTGGGGGACAGTATAAGTGCTGAAATATTCAATAGCCTTTTATTTAAGACTTTAGCTTTGTGTCTATACAGAAACTGACTTTTAAAAATAAAACCACCTAGAGAAATATTCACTGGAGTAAACAGTGTGACAACTAGCCCCGGGCTAACCAACTAAACTCCAATATCCCGCATTACAAAAATATGTTCTAACATTTTCTCGCTAACGTTCCCGTTCAGTTATGGAAACGTTATTTCTGAATGTAAAAATGTTTTTAAGACGTTGTTTGCAAACATATTTAGTTTTTTAAAATGTAATGTTTAAATATGCCAATGGTGCGTTATCTAATTAAATATGCATATATTTCTACAACAAAGAAAAGGTTCAAAATTCTTGTTTAATTTTATACATATATTAGAGTCAAAGGTTTTTACAGAGGGGATTTTGGATATCTCTATTTATCACAAATCAGAAAATACATTCAACTTTCAAAAATAAATACATTTTCACAATTTTTTAGGAATAAAATGTATAAAACCAGGAAAAGTATATATGAACAAATCCCAAAATATAGATAAGAATAAAACTGTAAAGTTTGGTGTAAAGCTGCTGAAGTGGAGATGTCTGGCTCTATAAGCAGGCCAAACTCACTTTGAGAAAACGGCCTTTAAAGATATATAGCTACTGTAATTGAAATAGATAAAAATTGATAAAGTGCTCTTAAAGATGCAGTTAAAAGTGTATTTTGGATGTTTTCTTTCCACTAGTCTGAAAAACACTGACTTTGAAAGTGTGACTTTTTTCCTTCAACATCCACAGATAACGCACAGAGTCACCAGAGGTGTATTTATGGTAAAACATTTATTTGAAATCACAATTATGACAACTATCATATTATTCAGAAGAACTTCAATAATCAATGCACCCTATAGACATTTACAGCTTTTTACAAGAAGAAAATCATGCACAGACAGAAGCATAGTGTCGGCCCAGATCCGGCCCACATCCGGCACATGCGGGTCAAACGTGGCCCAGATCCGGCCCACATCTGGAACATGCGGGTCAAACGCGGCCCAGATCCGGCCCACATCCGGCACATGCGGCTCAAACGCGGCCCAGATCCGGCCCACATCCGGCACATGCGGCTCAAACGCGGCCCAGATCCGGCCCACATCTGGAACATGAGGCTCAAACGCGGCCCAGATCCGGCCCACATCTGGAACATGCGGCTCAAACGCGGCCCAGATCCGGCCCACATCCGGCACATGCGGCTCAAACGCGGCCCAGATCCGGCCCAGATCCGGCCCACATCCGGCACATGCGGCTCAAACGCGGCCCAGATCCGGCCCACATCTGGAACATGCGGGTCAAACGCGGCCCAGATCCGGCCCATATCCGGCACATGCGGGGCAAACGCGGCCCAGATCCGGCCCACATCTGGAACATGCGGGTCAAACGCGGCCCAGATCCGGCCCACATCCGGCACATGCGGGGCAAACGCGGCCCAGATCCGGATCCGGCCCATATCCGGCACATGCGGGTCAAACGCGGCCCAGATCCGGAACATGCGGGTCAAACGCGGCCCAGATCCGGATCCGGCCCATATCCGGAACATGCGGGTCAAACGCGGCCCAGATCCGGTGTTCTGACGATTCATGCTACCCATCGAGATTTGCTACTTAATGGTTATGTGCATTTGCAGACGCACAGTTTTTTTTTAACAAAAGGTACATTTTCATGTGTTATATTGTAATTTCCCTTTAAAAATGCTAACTAGCATATGAATATGTGTACGGTCAGCCAGCTGAACAATAATAACTGAAAGTTTCAGTTACTAAGGAAAAGTGTGCTTTGACAAGTCAAAGATGAATATTTGATGATAATTTTTAATTTTCACACCGTTTTAAAAATAAAAACAGTAGTCTACAGTATACAGTAGCTACTCATAACTTAGAATTGTATTATAATTGTATTTCATATAATATTAATCGACATTCTGTGATCGATTTGCGTAACGGTAGCATTTTTCGACAAGGCAGCACAAATCGTCAGAACACCGGAACATGCGGGTCAAACGCGGCCCAGATCCGGAACATGCGGGTCAAACGCGGCCCAGATCCGGAACATGCGGGTCAAACGCGGCCCAGATCCGGACCATGCGGCTCAAACGCGGCCCAGATCCGGCCCACATCCGGCACATGCAGGTCAAACGCGGCCCAGATCCGGCCCACATCCGGCACATGCGGGTCAAACGCGGCCCAGATCCGGCCCACATCCGGCACATGCGGGTCAAACGCGGCCCAGATCCGGCCCACATCCGGCACATGCGGGTCAAACGCGGCCCAGATCCGGCACATGCGGGTCAAACGCGGCCCAGATCCGGAACATGCGGGTCAAACGCGGCCCAGATCCGGAACATGCGGGTCAAACGCGGCCCAGATCCGGAACATGCGGGTCAAACGCGGCCCAGATCCGGCACATGCGGGTCAAACGCGGCCCAGATCCGGAACATGCGGGTCAAACGCGGCCCAGATCCGGAACATGCGGGTCAAACGCGGCCCAGATCCGGAACATGCGGGTCAAACGCGGCCCAGATCCGGCACATGCGGGTCAAACGCGGCCCAGATCCGGCACATGCGGGTCAAACGCGGCCCAGATCCGGCACATGCGGGTCAAACGCGGCCCAGATCCGGCACATGCGGGTCAAACGCGGCCCAGATCCGGCACATGCGGGTCAAACGCGGCCCAGATTCGGAACATGTGGGTCAAATGCGGCCCAGATGTGGGCCGACACTATGAGATAACCGGGTTTCATAAAACACAGTCACAATCAATCAAGGCATTAATTAAAGCAATTAGAATACTTCACTAAGACCAGTTCAGGGAAGAAGGATTCAAAGCATCAGTTAGAAAAGCATTGAATTATTCACTGCACTGTTCCAATATTCTATATTCTTGCTTTTGAACACACGTCATTGATTGTAAACACAAATACACACATGAGCTTCAGATCACAGAACGATGTCACTCATACAGTGATATTTAAGTTCACGTGCAGTTGTTATTACTCTCTGATCTAAAAGACGACAGCAAAGCGTTTCCCTCTTTATTCTCAGATATCGGGTTGTGTTTAAAAGCCTAACGCTCGAACACAAAACAGTGTGTGTGTGTGTGTGTGTGTGAACCCACGAGTGCTTGAACTCAGCGGACACTCAGCAGACAGTTCAATAAACTCAATAATAATAATGTAGACGCTGCAGCTGAAGTGTGTGTGTGTGATTATGAGACACTGAAGTGTGTGTGTGTTTGTGTGTGTGTGTGTGTGATTATGAGACGCTGAAGTGTGTGTGTGTTTGTGTGTGTGTGTGTGTGTGTGTGTGTGTGTGTGTGTGTGATTATGAGACGCTGCAGGTGGAGTGTGTGATTATAAGACGCTGCAGGTGGAGTGTGTGTGTGTGTGTGTGTGTGATTATGAGACGCTGCAGGTGGAGTGTGTGTGTGTGTGTGTGTGTGTGTGTGTGTGTGTGTGATTATGAGGCGCTGCAGGTGGAGTGTGTGTGTGTGTGTGTGTGTGTGTGATTATGAGACGCTGCAAGTGTGTGTGTGTGTGTGTGATTATGAGACGCTGCAGGTGTGTGTGTGTGTGTGTGATTATGAGACGCTGCAGGTGTGTGTGTGTGTGATTATGAGACGCTGCAGGTGTGTGTGTGTGATTATGAGACGCTGGAGGTGTGTGTGTGTGTGTGTGTGTGTGTGTGTGATTATGAGACGCTGCAAGTGTGTGTGTGTGTGTGTGTGTGTGTGTGTGTGATTATGAGACGCTGCAGGTGTGTGTGTGTGTGTGTGTGTGTGAGTGTGATTATGAGACGCTGCAGGTGTGTGTGTGTGTGTGTGTGTGTGTGTGAGATTATGAGACGCTGCAGGTGGAGGATTTGGGCGGCTGCTCCAGGATTGACTCTCGGCGCAGGTCGTTCGGCACCGTCCCGTTCGGACCCCACAGGTTCAGCTCGCCGAACATGCCCGTCTCGATCATCTCCTCCTGCCACGGGATCGAGATGTTTCCCGACGCAAACTCGTCGAAGAAGCTCTTGTCGTCGTCCTCCAGGCCGACCCCCTTCACCGTGGAGAACGCGCCCACGTCGTCCAGATCTTTGGCGTAAACCGTCTTCGAATCCGGGACGAACGGAGGAGGAAGAATCCCTGTAGCGAATCAGTGAGGAGTTAGTGCATCACATGACTAGATCTCGGCCAGTTGCATAAACATTAGCTGTCACACTATGCACTTATGCACTTATACACAATGCGCTTATGCACTATGCACTTATGCATTATGCACTATGCACTTATGCACTATGCACTTATGCATTATTCACTTATACACTATGCACTTATACACTATGCACTTATGCACTATGCTCTATGCACTTATACACTATGCACTTATACACTATGCACTTATGCACTATGCACTTATGCACTGTGCACTTATACACTATGCACTTGTACACTTATGCACTATGCATTATGCACTTATACACTATGCACTTATACACTATGCACTTATGCACTATGCACTTATGCACTATTCACTTATGCACTATGCTCTATGCACTTCTGCACTATGCACTTATACACTTATGCACTATGCACTTATGCACTTCTGCACTATGCACTTATGGACTATGCACTTCTGCACTATGCACTTATGCACTTATGCACCATGCACTTATGCACTAATGCACTATGCACTTATACACTATGCACTTATGCACTAATGCACTATGCACTTATGCATTATGCACTTATGCACTTATGCACTATGCACTTATGCACTAATGCACTATGCACTTATGCATTATGCACTAATGCACTTATGCACTATGCACTTATGCACTAATGCACTATGAACTTATGCACTATGCACTTATGCACTTATGCACTATGCACTTATGCACTGTGCACTTATGCACTATGCATTATGCACTTATACACTATGCAATTATACACTATGCACTTATGCACTATGCACTTATGCACTATGCACTTATGCACTATGCTCTATGCACTTCTGCACTATGCACTTATACACTTATGCACTATGCACTTATGCACTATGCACTTATGCACTTCTGCACTATGCACTTATGGACTATGCACTTCTGCACTATGCACTTATGCACTTATGCACCATGCACTTATGCACTAATGCACTATGCACTTATACACTATGCACTTATGCACTAATGCACTATGCACTTATGCATTATGCACTAATGCACTTATGCACTTATGCACTATGCACTTATGCACTAATGCACTATGCACTTATGCATTATGCACTAATGCACTTATGCACTTATGCACTATGCACTTATGCACTAATGCACTATGAACTTATGCACTATGCACTTATGCACTTATGCACTATGCACTTATGCACTATGCACTTATGCACTATGCACTTATGCACTATGCACTTATGCACTTATGCACTATGCACTATGCACTTATGCACTAATGCACTAATGCACTTATGCACTATACTCAACCATGTAGTGTATGAATTACTGTAAGTTCATATTTTGTTGGAAACCCTGATTTGGGGTCAGTAAGATTTTGTTGTGTTTTTGAAAGAAATACTATTATTCATCAAGGATTAAATTGATCAAAAGTGACATTTATAATGTTACAAAAGATTATATTTTAAAAAACCTGTTCTTTTGAACCTTCTATTCATCATAGCATGTTGAAAAATAAAATCTATGATGGTTTCCACAAAAATATGAACTGTTTTCAACACTGATAATAATCATAAATGATTCTTGAGCATCAGATCCTCATATTAGAGTGATTTCTGAAGGATCATGTGACACTGAAGACTGGAGTAATGATGCTGAACATTCAGCTTTGATCACAGGAATAAATTACACTTTACTGTATATTCACATAGAAAACAGCTGATTTTCATTATAATAATATCTCACTGTTTTCACTGTGTTTTTGATCAAATAAACTTGGCTTTGGTGAGCAGGAGAGACTGTCAGAAACATTATGATTGCTGATCTGCACCTGCGTCGAGTTTCCTCCAGTTGAGTTCGCTGAAGAACGGAT
Source organism: Rhinichthys osculus (assembly GCA_029959095.1). Taxonomy (NCBI): domain Eukaryota; kingdom Metazoa; phylum Chordata; class Actinopteri; order Cypriniformes; family Leuciscidae; genus Rhinichthys; species Rhinichthys osculus. The sequence goes on along the minus strand of JARWKJ010000005.1, from coordinate 356,466 downwards.
GAGCGCGCAGTTCGTCACACGAGCCGTTCTTGAAGCCCAGTCTCTTGTCCACTTCTTTAGCCAGTAACCCCTCACAGATGGACTTGGCGTTCTCGCTGAACTTCTCCGGGAAGGTCACGGGGTCGTTCAGGATCCGCTTCTTCACCTCTTTATTCTCCACCTGAGACGCAGACGATCAAACATGGAGAAGAACAGCGGCTGAAGCACTCGTGTGTTCATCAGTGACTAACTCTTACTGACTGTTCTTGGAATTTGTTAAAGATGGAGATATTGAAGAGACTATAGATGTGTGAAGTTATAGTATATGCACAATGCTGAATAGGAGTGTATGGTATAATATATATATATATATAACTTTTATTTATTTTTTACCGACTGCCAGGGTTATTATGGAGGGGGAGAGATTTGAGTTAGTTATATTTGTACTTAAGTGTATGTTATTATCTATGTTTGTTAAATGTGTTGTAAAATTCAATAAAAATATGTAAAAAATATAATATGTTTTAAAAAAAAGAGTGTTGAAGAGCACCTTCTCTCCGCGAGTCCTGAACGGTCCTTTAGCGGCGATGAACTCGAACAGCGTGACCCCGAGAGTGAAGTAATCCACGGAGTAATCATACTCTTCCCCCTTCAGCAGCTCCGGGGCCATGAACCCTGCACACACACACACACACACACACACGCAAACGCGCACGCACACGCACACGCACACGCACAGACACACACACACATTGCTTCAAAGTTGTTATATTGCTTTAAAGCAGTGTCATGAATTCAGTTTAACAAACACGAGTATGTTAGTCAGCAATTATAACTTATTATAATATTATTAATTATGGTAATTATTAAAGTATAAGGATAATATGACAATATAAGGATAATATGTGAAAGTTCTGAGTGTTTATCCAATTGTTGTTGTCGCCTGAAAAAATAAAACTAAACCATAAACAAAACTAAAAGGGAAATAAAAATGTATAAAAACTATATAGACATATTTTTATAAAAAACAAAATCAAAAATGACAAAAGCACACAACAAAATTACTAAAATGAAAATTTAAAATTGGTAAGACTTTAGTTTAAGGTCCAATTCTCACTATTAATTGCGACTTTTGCCCCAATAAACTCCTAATCGCTGCTTATTAATAGTTAGTAAGGTTGTTTAGTGTAGGTATTGCAGGATTCAGGGATGTAGAATATGATCATGCAGAATAAGGCATTCATATGTGCTTCATAAGCACTTATAAACAGCCGATATCCTAGTAATATGCAGCTTCTTGTCTTTATCTTTTGAGAGGTTGGGCTTGTAAGTCTCATGTTGTTTTATGTGTTGTTTGTTTGTATGCTGCTTTTGTCTGCAGGTGCAGTTGTAAAGTGCTTTATAAATAAAGTAAGTAAGTAGATAATAGGAAGAAGTGAACCCTAAAGTAAAGTGTAACCGTATATCTACTGTAAGCTGAACTGTGTCGCTGAGCTGCACTGACCTGGAGTTCCAGCGTAACCCTTGATCTTCTGCTGGCCGTCCGCCAGTTCCACAGCCAATCCCAGATCAGAGATCCTGACGTTCCCTGAACACACAGGAGGATCACATGACTGATCACATGACTGATCACACATGTCCACACTATCCCTCCTGAACAGTGTGTGAGATTAATATAAGTGTGTCCTTGTTGAAGAGACTATGCCGGATTTTCGAAGTGTGGATCTGTGCTCACTATAACAGCTGATATTACCCACAATCCACTGCGCTTTGGAGGAGGAACTACAAACATGAGTAAAAAGTGTTAAAAAACTACAAAACATGGCGGATGTGCGCGGCCGACGGTGAGAGGTTTCGATAAAGCTTTGAGTGACTAATCAAAGATTTACCTGATAAAAAAAATATTTATGTAATGTTATCCGTGTTATTTAAAACAGGATGATTGACAGGTCAGTTTACAGTGACAGTATGATTGACAGGTCAGTTTACAGTGACAGGATGATTGACAGGTCAGTTTACGGTGACAGGATGATTGACAGGTCAGTTTACAGTGACAGTATGATTGACAGGTCAGTTTACAGTGACAGGATGATTGACAGGTCAGTTTACAGGATGATTGACAGGTCAGTTTACAGTGACAGGATGATTGACAGGTCAGTTTACAGTGACAGGATGATTGACAGGTCAGTTTACGGTGACAGGATGATTGACAGGTCAGTTTACAGTGACAGTATGATTGACAGGTCAGTTTACAGTGACAGGATGATTGACAGGTCAGTTTACGGTGGCAGGATGATTGACAGGTCAGTTTACAGTGACAGGATGATTGACAGGTCAGTTTACAGTGACAGGATGATTGACAGGTCAGTTTACAGTGGCAGGATGATTGACAGGTCAGTTTACAGTGACAGGGTGATTGACAGGTCAGTTTACAGTGACAGGATGATTGACAGGTCAGTTTACAGTGACAGGATGATTGACAGGTCAGTTTACAGTGACAGTATGATTGACAGGTCAGTTTACAGTCACAGGATGATTGACAGGTCAGTTTACAGTGACAGTATGATTGACAGGTCAGTTTACAGTGACAGGATGATTGACAGGTCAGTTTACAGTGGCAGGATGATTGACAGGTCAGTTTACAGTGACAGGATGATTGACAGGTCAGTTTACAGTGGCAGGATGATTGACAGGTCAGTTTACAGTGGCAGGATGATTGACAGGTCAGTTTACTGTGGCAGGATGATTGACAGGTCAGTTTACAGTGACAGGATGATTGACAGGTCAGTTTACTGTGGCAGGATGATTGACAGGTCAGTTTACAGTGACAGGATGATTGACAGGTCAGTTTACAGTGACAGTGACAGGATGATTGACAGGTCAGTTTACAGTGACAGGATGATTGACAGGTCAGTTTACTGTGGCAGGATGATTGACAGGTCAGTTTACAGTGACAGTGGCAGGATGATTGACAGGTCAGTTTACAGTGGCAGGATGACTGACAGGTCAGTTTACTGTGGCAGGATGATTGACAGGTCAGTTTACAGTGACAGTGACAGGATGATTGACAGGTCAGTTTACGGTGACAGGATGATTGACAGGTCAGTTTACAGTGGCAGGATGATTGACAGGGCAGTTTACAGTGGCAGGATGATTGACAGGTCAGTTTACAGTGACAGGATGATTGACAGGTCAGTTTACGGTGACAGGATGATTGACAGGTCAGTTTACAGTGACAGGATGATTGACAGGTCAGTTTACAGTGGCAGGATGATTGACAGGTCAGTTTACAGTGACAGGGTGATTGACAGGTCAGTTTACAGTGACAGGATGATTGACAGGTCAGTTTACAGTGGCAGGATGATTGACAGGTCAGTTTACTGTGACAGGATGATTGACAGTGTACAGTAGCGTAGTGAAGTGTGTGAGTTGAGACGCGGCTCACCTTCGTTATCCAGCAGGACGTTCTCCGGCTTCAGGTCTCGGTAGATGATCCTCTTCTGGTGGAGATGCTCCATTCCCTGGATGATCTGAGCCGAGTAATAACAGGCTCTGGCCTCCGAGAACCCGGGGTTATTCTCATCCACGTTATAGATGTGGTACCTGACACACACACACACGCAAGCACACACACACACGCAAGCACACACACACACGCAAGCACACACACACACACACACACACACGCAAGCACACACACACACGCAAGCACACACACACACACACACACACACACACACACAAGCACACACAGCAGGAGACTCCAGTCAGATTTAAATCAAATAAGCATGTCAGTGTCGCTGATCATGTGACTGTGTGTGTGTGTGTGTGTGTGTGTGAGTCTGACCTCAGGTCTCCTCCGTTCATGATGGTCATCACCAGACAGAGCTCAGTTTTGGTCTGGAAGGCGTACGCCAGAGACACGATGAACCGACTGTGAACTCGAGCCAGGATCCGTTTCTCCACCATCGCTCCCTATGAGACCAGAACAACACGATCTTCAGCTCAGCACATCATGCTGTCAGAGTCACACACACACACACACACACACTCTCTCTCTCACACTCACTCACACACACTCTCTCTCTCTCACACTAACTCACTCACATACACACACACACACACTCTCTCTCTCTCACACTGACTCACATACACACACACACACTCTCTCTCTCTCACACACACACACACACACACACGCTCTCTCTCTCTCACACTCACACACTCTCTCTCTCACACTGACTCACATACACACACACACACACACACTCTCTCTCTCTCTCTCACACACTGACTCACATACACACACACACACACACACACACACTCTCTCTCTCTCTCACACACACACACACGCTCTCTCTCTCTCTCTCACTCACACACACGCTCTCTCTCTCTCTCACACTCACACACACACACACTCTCTCTCTCTCACACACTCACTAGCACTCACACACACACACACAGCAGGAGACATGTTCATTTTGCTTTTTCACATAAGTTGTTATCAATATGATTTATAATTTTGTCTAATGTAATTTACCTCTCAGACACTCAGTATATGAACGCACATTAACGCAGAGCTCAACACGGGCTATAAGCGCTGCACGTGTTCTCCAGAGGTCATCTATGACAACATGAACCAATTCACTAGTTTCTCTTATTTCATGCATCGTGACGTATAATGAGGCATTCCCTGTTCTCTGTTTCACAGCCAGAATGAAACATGTCGATCGAGCGAATGAACAGCAGAATCTGTTTTCGTGCTTATAACTGTGAATGACGTCATTATTAACATGATCGTCCAAAAATGATAAAATACCAAACGTTCTATTAATGTTGTTTCTGGAAGAACGTTTGTTCATAACTTTGAGAGAACGCCATTCCCTCGTGGATCGCACCTCAGCGTTCCCGCTGTCCAGGACTTACACAACAAATCTGTTCCATATTTAAATGTGTCGGAGTGGCATTTCATAATGAGCTAAAGCTTCCTCAGCTCCACACACACACACACACACACACACACATCTGATCAATACTGACGAGGAACATCATGCATCTGCGATCACTGGATGTTCAGTAAAACACTGATAAAAGCACAAACTCGATGAACGCTGAGAGATGTTTGTAAGCTAGTAAAGCACATTACAGTAAAGCCTTCACCTTCATCATCAATGTCACGCCTGAGCTTCTTAATCACACAATCCATGTCCTGTTATCTAAGCGTTACCATTACAGGTGCATCGATGCGTGCACACACACACACACACACACACACACACACACCAAACTACCAATAAAACCGAGATGTGAGATTCATTATTTTCTACACATGATTTTAGATACAAGAATGTGTAGTAAAAGTCGCTGCTGAACTATCGAGAAATCATATTTCAGGTCCAATAGTTAATTATTAATTATCATCACGCAAGCTTTATAATGACTATAGTTTGAACAGATAACGGAGTAAACTGTGGCAGTGTCCTGTTATATTCAGTGTTCTAACGGAGAACGTTCTTCCAGTGACGTTAATAGAACGTTCGTTCCACGTTATCTGGTCTTTCATAATGTTCTCAAAGCGTTTGCACAAAAACACTATTCATACATCGATCATGGAACTTTTTTCAAATGTTGCTACTTGTTTCAGAACGTTCAAAGAACATTCAAAAGTAACGTTCCCATAATGTTTCAAGAATTATGAAATGGAATATTCACATAACCAAGACAAAACTTTTTAAACCATTAAAAAAACTGGAATAACATTAGATATAACTTTTTCAAAACTCAATGGGAATGTTCTTAGAACACACAGTCAAACCAATAATGATTCAGACACCACATATCATTTGTGATATTGTTTCACTAGTGTGTGCAGGACACTATAGTTCATTTGTGTAAGTGAGGAGAGCAAAATAAAGTAAACTGTGACATATTACACCCAATAATTCTTCATACAGTGACTACCAGTAAAGATTGGGAGCAGAAATGATTCGGACACTTTGAGCTGATCATGTTTTGCTGAAGTGTGTTTTCTGTAATTGCTAATGCTCTTTTTACACACACACTGAACAACATGAAGCATTGCTTGGTCACTGGTTGAGCTAAACTGGTATTATCTAATTGTGTAGTTAAATTTAACAGCTGACAGATATTCAACATAATTCATGTGTGAGAGTCGAACAGAAGGACGGACAAAACCAGTCAAATATCCACTGATCTGAGAACTCTGAGTTCTGCTCATGTTTATCACCATTTTAGCGAATAAACTGTGATAATGTGAGACATGTTGAAGTGTGTGAATAATGTTGGTTTGCCTGTATATCTGTAACTATAACTATAACTAAGGAAGACCCTCATAACTGTGATTACATGTGCATTTCTGAAATGCATAACTCAGAGAGTCTCCTCTGATGACAGATCCCTGTACACTAATGTGGACTCGAGCACTTCTGTAAAGCTGCTTTGACATGATGTGTTGTGTAAAGCGCTATACAAATAAACGTGCGTTGAATCCTAACTCTATGGGAATGTTCTTACAGCATATATCGGCCACGAACTCATTTCGATAATAATTCATAATTCCCCTCAAGCTCTTCTGCCATACCTCATAGCCTTTCCTCTTCTTCAGCCTCTTCTTGTTGAGCTTCTTGCAGGCGTACAGCTTCCCGGAGCCCTTCATCTGACAGGCGGACACCTCTCCGAAGCCTCCCTTTCCCAGAACCCGGAAGTCCAGGAACCAGTCCTCTCCGATCGGCTGCATCTCCAGCCACTTCCACTGCAAGAAGCGCTTAAAGTACATGGTCTCCAGGTAGAAGGTGAAGGGAACCTCTTTGAGGAAGTCGAACACGCACGCCGAGATCTCCACGAACAGGTCGTCCACCGCCTCCTGGTGCCGCTCCTTCACCTTCGTGATGCTGTTCTCCGGGAGGAACGGGCAGAAGAGCTTGGCCGACGGCTCCATGTAGCGCTGGAGGATTTTCCCGGCTTTCTGAGCCCGGTCTTTATCCTCGGCCGTGTCGTACGCCTCCACGTCTTTCCAGAGGCGGCTCGGGCCCTTGTACTCGTTGGTGGTCTCCAGGTACTCCTGGAACAGGCGCTTGCCGATCGGCTGCTCCACGCAGATGCTCTGGAACTGCAGGTCCAGGGTTTCCCGCAGGTCTTCGCACACGGTGATGTGCGGGAGCTTCAGTTTGGCGTGGTACTTCTTGTCCCGGTTGGCCGCCGGGTTTGCGGATCCGTCGAAACTCCCGCGCGCCGAGATGTACGCCGAGTTCGCCACCACCGTGGTCAAGCCTCCGATGTCCATGACGAGCAGAGCGAGCACTGAGAACGAGCCGAGGAGAGATGATGGAGAGTCACAGCGAGAGCATCGGAGCTCAGCGCCGGGAGACTGGAGGAGTTCGCTTACAGAGTCATGAGGTTCGGGAGAGGGGTTCGGACGCCCAGTGTCTGATGGAGAAGTGGACGATAAGCCCTGACACACACACACACACACAGATATACCTGACTCAACATCTTTCATAAGGGTTTATCCTCTAACTCCATAATACCTTCCTCAGGTTAAAGCCCTTCACTGGTACTGAGAGAACTCGCTCGACGGGGAAATAAACCCCTGAAACAAGGAAATATTGATGAATTATGCCTTTAATAAACAAGGAAAGCTGAATGAAGATGTTCATGTTGTGAGATGGGTGATACGCTGAACTACCAGCCTTGGTTAGACCAGCTTAATTAAAGTCCATAAGGGGTGTAAATACAGCATTTAATGTTGTTTATGTGCTGTTTTTAATGTGCTTTAAGACACACCATGTGTAAGTTCATAAGTCGACAGCATTGCTGAGTATTTCCTCCTTAAAACTGCAGTGAACCAAAGACAGTCTCAAAAACACGGTTTGAAATCGCTGGTGTTTCTGACGTCACAAACAACCTTGTAACCAATCAGATCAACGTGTGATCGTCAACCAGTGGATCTCTGAGCTGAGTGAGTGAGTGGAGGCGGGGCTCATTTGCATATTCATAGAACCGCGCATACTAAATGAGGCGAGGGTGTCGAGTTACAGTCAAGATATTTTAAGGCATGAAGATTTTTTTTCCAAGGAAAAAACGTTTAAATATGTTATTTTGGTGATCAAAGATGATCAGAACGAGTAAAGGTTCTGGATAGCATCTTTGTGCCTCAAGGTGAGGGTCACATTTATTGTTGTTCAATGGATTTTCATGCGTGAAATCCAGATATTTCAATAGGAATGCACACAATTGGGAATTTTGTGTGAGGGTGAAAGATTTCGTATCGTCTCAAGTTGGTCACACAAATTCTTTGCTCGGTTTGAAGCGACCTCTCTGTGTTAAAGTCATAAATATTCAACGTTTCCACATTAAACGTGGGCATGATTTTGGTTTTATCCAGGATGAACTGACTGGATGTTTCTATATGAAGAGCAGCAACAAATTATTATATTCAAAGATTATGAAGAAAAATATTTCTCTTACTTCCTTTAAGGATAAAATGGACTTTAAAAGGCAAACTATATTTTCATTTTTACCATATCAAGTGATGCATAAAACATTATGAGACCATCTCAAACTCTACTTCTTCCTGACATTACTAAACACGATTACAGATAAGACATTGAATTTAGTGTACCTGCACTTATTATTGAACTATATGAACATATAATTTGCTATTTCTCTTTTCTCAATCATTTAAATGAAACCGTGAGGGTCTCGCAGGTTTGATGTCTTGCCAATGAAGTAATGATGTGTAAAGGAAAGGATCTTTTTAATGAACATTTTCCCATCTGAAATTATGGACACTTGTTTCCGCCACATAAAGTCAGAATTGTGAGATATGTAGTCAGAATTGCGAGATATAGTCAGAATTGTGTGATATAAAGTCAGAATTGCGAGATATAGTCAGAATTGCGAGATATAAAGTCAGAATTGTGAGATATAAAGTCAGAATTGCGAGATATAGTCAGAATTGCGAGATATAGTCAGAATTGTGTGATATAAAGTCAGAATTGCGAGATATAGTCAGAATCGCGAGATATAAAGTCAGAATTGTGAGATATAAAGTCAGAATTGCGAGATATAGTCAGAATTGTGAGATATAAAGTCAGAATTGCGAGATATAGTCAGAATTGCGAGATATAAAGTCAGAATTGCGAGATAGTCAGAATTGCAAGATATAAAGTCACAATTGCGAGATATATAGTCAGAACTGCGAGATAAAGTCAGAATTGCGATATATAGTCAGAATTGCGAGATATATAGTAAGAACTGCGAAATAAAGTCAGAATTGTGAGATATAAAGTCTGACCTGCGATATAAAGTCAGAATTTCGAGATATAAAGTCAGAATTGCGAAATATAAAGTCAGAACTGCGAGATATAAAGTCAGAACTGCGAGATATAAAGTCAGAATTGCGATATATAGTCAGAATTGCGAGATATATAGTCAGAATTTCGAGATATAAAGTCAGAATTGCGAAATATAAAGTCAGAACTGCGAGATATAAAGTCAGAACTGCGAGATATAATGTCAGAATTGCGATATATAGTCAGAATTGCGATATAGTCAGAATTGCGAGATATAGTCAGAACTGCGAGATAAAGTCAGAATTGCGAGATATAAAGTCAGACCTGCGATATAAAGTCAGAATTGCGAGATATGTAGTCAGAATTGCGAAATATAAAGTCAGAACTGCGAGATATAGTCAGAATTGCGAGATATAAAGTCAGAATTTCGAGATAGTCAGAATTGCGAGATATAAAGTCAGAATTGCGAGATAGTCAGAATTGCAAGATATAAAGTCACAATTGCGAAATATATAGTCAGAATTGCGAGATATATAGTCAGAACTGCGATATAAAGTCAGAATTTCGAGATATAGTCAGAATTGCGATAGTCAGAATTGCGAGATATAAAGTCAGAATTGCGAGATATATAGTCAGAATTGAGATATATAGTCAGAATTGCGAAATATAAAGTCAGAATTGCGAGATATAGTCAGAATTGCGATAGTCAGAATTGCGAGATATAAAGTCAGAATTGCGAGATATATAGTCAGAATTGAGAGATATATAGTCAGAATTGCGAGATAATAGTCAGAATTGCGATATAAAGTCAGAATTGCGATATAAAGTCAGAATTGCGAGATATAGTCAGAATTGCGAGATATAAAGTCAGAATTGCGAGATATAGTCAGAATTGCGATATAAAGTCAGAATTGCGAGATATAGTCAGAATTGCGAGATATAAAGTCAGAATTGCGAGATAGTCAGAATTGCGAGATATAAAGTCAAAATTGTGAGATATAAAGTCAGAATTGCGAGATATAAAGTCAGAATTGTGAGATATAGTCAGAATTGTGAGATATAAAGTCAGAATTGTGAGATATAAAGTCAGAATTGCGAGATATAAAGTCAGAATTGCGAGATATAGTCAGAATTGTGAGATATAGTCAGAATTGTGAGATATAAAGTCAGAATTGTGAGATATAAAGTCAGAATTGCGAGATATAGTCAGAATTGCGATATAAAGTCAGAATTGCGTGATATAGTCAGAATTGCGAGATATAAAGTCAGAATAGTGAGATAAAAAGTCGCAATTACCTTTTACATTTTTTATTCTGATGCGGAAACAAGCTTCCATAGATTACATTATTTCACAGAGAGCACAAAGAACCACACAAGCATATAAATCATACGTTCGGTTTAATATCTATACATGAATAAGAAATCTATATTTTCTTTAGTATTTGTTACATTGTACAAAAAGGGCTGGACGTTTGAGTTGTGATCTCATGTTCTCGAGGTCATCAAAGCTCACGCCAAACGCCCCGATATCAAAAATAGCTGCCTATGACATCACACCACAACTCCCCTCAGCCACCAGTGGGAGAGCCTCTGCAACTCTGAGTTCTGCAGGAAAGACGATCAGAGGAGCTCATCTGCTCATAAGCTGATCTCACACTGAGCTGCAGAATTATGGGAAGCATTTGAGGAATCCTCACAGCAGGATCACAATATTGAGTTTCAAACAAGAACTGGGCAAACCAAAGGGAATCTGCATAATATCACCGGTTCTGGAGCTGAAGCAAATCCATCCAATCAGAACCGCTAATCATCATCATCATCATCATCTTCATCTTCATCAAAGTCTTCTTCCTCGTCATCATCTTCTTCATCCTCCATGTGTGATGATGGCGTCTCGTTTCGGGACCCGTTTGAGCTGGACGGGCCTCGGTCTCTGACGGATCAGAACAGCTCATGTTCACTTACACTACACACACTCACACACACACACACACACACACGTCAATAATACACTGATCGACTTAAAAACATCATGTTGGAGATCATGTGATACTCACGTGGCCACGTGGGAAAGCTTCCCGATCAGCTGGTTAACGGCACCCTGCGCCATCTCTACAACAGATAAACACTCATGAAGGTCAGCACACACACTCTCACTCTCTCTCACACA
>JARWKJ010000005.1:307500-342500 GCA_029959095.1 Rhinichthys osculus | reverse complement strand
TACATAATTTATATTATAAATACATTTTTCTTAAATATATACATTCATGTGTGTGTATTTATATATACACACAAAAAATATATATATATAAAAGCAGAGTTCTGACAGACAGGAAGTGATGCGATGAATATATGTATATTGTATATTTAAAAGCAGAGTTCTAACAGACAGGAAGTGATGCGATGTACCTGCAGAATGAGCTCCTGCAGCTGAGACTGCTTGTGTTTGATTCTCTCGAGTCGCCGCTGCCGCTCGACCTTCAGGACACACACAGATGAAACACTCACTCATGAACACGGCTGTCAGCGCCGCACGATTAAGCGCAATGGAACCACACGCGAGTCGGCAGAGGCTGAGATTATATTATGCACAGTTTGTCAGTGCAGCGGCTGATCGTAGTAAATGCTCCATCTGAACACCAGAGGGCGTCTCACACACACTCACACACACACCAGAGGACATCTCACACACACTCACACACACCACATATCCCTCTGAACACCAGAGGACGTCTCACACACACGCACACACACACCACATATGCCCCGCCGCAGAAGTACAATAACACGCATCATTCCAGGGAATCTCTATGGCATCACACTCTGTGTGTCTGAATAAACAGAAGACTGAAACGCTGTGAGGAAACATGAGTAATAAACACACGACTGCCGTCTTCTGTGTGAGAAGCGCATCATCTCACAGGAGGACGAGCTCAGCTGTCCTGATGAAGTGAGTTTGGAGTAAAAGCGTGTTATTAAATGTCGTCTTTTGTTGCACAAGAGGTTCATAAATGCGTCTCATGTCTGGAAAGATGTTTGATCTGTTGCTTTTTCAAATGCTCGTTATAAGCGACTGGAACTCGCGGTGCTTTCAGAGCGAGCCGTGTTTCCTGAGCCGTGCTTCACTGACACGCTGCACATAACTGACAATCACAGCATCGCCACTTCATACTCGCCATAAGCCGGCCGGTAAGTGCGATTAATCGTGCAGCGCTAGCAGAAGCATCGGCGCTTGCAACGCCACGGTCATGGGTTCGACTCCCAGGAAAGCAAGAACTGATGAGAATGTAAATGTGTGGCTCGAGAGACTGACCTCCAGATCCTCACACTCCTGCGCAGAGTTAGTGGGGAACCCGATCCACTTGATCTCCTTCTTGTCTTTGGAGATGATGTTCATGGCCATCAGGACGTTGAGCGCGTCGTAAACCCGTCTGCGGATGTTCTTCTGATCGTACACGTGCTGGAGGACCAATCACACGAGTCAGGCGAGCTGCGTCTCTGCAGTGTTTGCACATTCACAGGTCACATGGTGTACGTAAACGGCCATCGTTCTTTAAAGATGGCGCCGTATGATCAGGATCATGTTCCATGAAGATATTTTATAGATTAATTTCCTACCGTAAATATATAACAAATGTATTTTCGTGAGTGGATGCAGCAAAGTCACGAACATAAATTGACAACTTTAAAGGAGTTTTTCTCAATGTTTAGATTTTTCTGCATCCTCAGACCGCCTCGTTCGGGGAAATGTGTGTGTGTGTGTGTGTGTGTGTGTGACTGACCGCCTCGTTCGGGGAGATGTGTGTGTGTGTGTGTGACTGACCGCCTCGTTCGGGGAGATGTGTGTGTGTGTGTGTGACTGACCGCCTCGTTCGGGGAGATGTGTGTGTGTGTGTGACTGACAACCTCGTTCGGGGAGATGTGTGTGTGTGTGTGACTGACCGCCTCGTTCGGGGAGATGTGTGTGTGTGTGTGTGACTGACCGCCTCGTTCGGGGAGATGTGTGTGTGTGTGTGTGTGTGACTGACCGCCTCGTTCGGGGAGATGTGTGTGTGTGTGTGTGTGTGTGTGTGTGTGACTGACCTCCTCGTTCGGGGAGATGTGTGTGTGTGTGTGTGTGTGTGACTGACCGCCTCGTTCGGGGAGATGTGTGTGTGTGTGTGTGACTGACCTCCTCGTTCAGGGAGATGTGTGTGTGTGTGTGTGTGTGTGTGACTGACCGCCTCGTTCGGGGAGATGTGTGTGTGTGTGTGTGTGACTGACCGCCTCGTTCGGGGAGATGTGTGTGTGTGTGTGACTGACCGCCTCGTTCGGGGAGATGTGTGTGTCACCGGAGCTGAACTCCGTCACCAGCTCGTCTGCCACCTCGTTGTAGGACGTCACCACTTTCTTCTGCACCTTCTCACACACTTTCATGGAGAAATGCCTCAAACCCTTCCCGCTCTTATCACCTTTCCTGCCGCGCCTGCCGGAGGAGCTCCTGACGCAGATCACAGAGTCAACAACAACAACACCACAACAAAACAACAACAACAACAACAACAACAACACAACAACACCAACAACAACACCAACAACAACACCAACAACACCACAACAACAACACCACAACAACACAACACCACAACACCAACACCAACAACGACACCACAACACCACAGTGCTCTGATGGGGTCACATGACAAATGAACCAAAGACTCGGAAGGTAAATTAAATATTAATGTTCCCTGTAAATTATCTTTGGCTGCATTATAATGATTTCTTAACTCAAAATATGATCAAGATTACATAGCTGGATGTTTTCGGGGATTCTAGAAGAATTCTAAATTCTAAAAAGGGTAAATATATAAATATTAATAAACTAATAAAACAAAATGGTACTAATAAAGTGCAGCACATGCAGTGACTGTGGAAACTTTAACCTTTGAAAGGATACAATGTCAAAGATGGTTTCCTTATTCAAACTGATTATTTTTCTCATGAATATTTGATTGATGAAGAGTAAAAGCTGTATCATATACTGGGATATTTATGAGCAATATTACACTCATAGCCATGAGAAATGCCTCTATATCAGACGGGTTCATTTTGCATGAAAATATTGCGTATCATCGAAAAAATTAAACACTAATTTCATAAATATTAAATAATATATATATATATATATCAATAATTCAAGCACTTTTCCAAGTACCTTTTCATAAATATGACTGTTTTCAATGTTTTTTTTAAGACTTATATTTCAAAAAGTCAAATTCAAGCACTTTTAGCTCCTTGTACGAACCCTGTTTTAAGGGCTAAATGACATCACTTCCTGTGTGGCACTACTTTATGCCAGGTTCTATTTGCTTTAAAAGGATATTTCACCCTAAATAAAGTCATCATTAACTCACTCTCAATGCCGTACAGCCTTCTTTCTTTGTCGGACCACAGAAGGAGGATTTAAAACCGTCCCGCTCGCACTCGTCAGACTTTTAAATGGGACGTTTTTAAAGATTCTCCTTTTAAGGTCTGGAAACAAACGAAGGGCGTACGGCATTAGAACAGCAACATCACCAAAACACGGAAGTTTGAACACTGTTACATTGAGTAAAATTCATATCTCTCCTACAGGGAACAAGCTCGTTGCCATGTGACTGGTTACAGTGCATTGTGGGACACCAGTGTGATGATATTCATGACTGATGGTCCGGTGAGGACGAGACCGGGCGGCACGACTCACTGGAGCAACACCAACATCACTGCGGCTTCGTGCAATTATCAAAATATATATAAATACTTTTTTTTAATAGTAAATTTTGTTTATTTTAAAGAGAAATATTTCAATTAGGTCTTTTTTAAAATTTATTTTTTATTAAAAAATATATATTTAGCAATAATATATAAGTATTCATTTACAGTCATACTGATATATAATATAATTAATAATCATTTTTAAATAATTTTTTATGCTATTTTATAGACATACTGATACACTCAACCACAGCAAACTGGGATTTTAATTTTTGTTTGTTTAAAAATGAAATAAATATTAGTATTATATTATACATTTTTATTTTTACATTAATTTATTATTGTAACATTAAATAATAATTTAAATAATGCAAATAAGTATTTTTTATTTATTTAGTAACAATACAAATTTTTTTTTTTATACTATTTTATAGATATTGATACAGAATCACAGAAGTTTGGCCTGCTCCACAATCAACCACAGCAAACCGGCATTTCTATTTTTGTTTGTTTGAAAATGAAATAAATATTAGTATTGTATCGCACTTTTTTTATTTATTTTTTATTTAAAAATGTATTTTATTTTACATTAACTTATTATTGTAACATTAAATAGCAATTTAAATAATGCAAATAAGTAACTTTCTATTTAGTAGTAATGATAATTTTAATTAAATTTTTATACTATTTTAAAGACATTTTCCCATTTTTGAGCGCATTTCCCGTCCGCTGTCCCCGGTGCTCACAGGATCATCACAGACGCTGTGGGCCAACTTACCCCGCGGACCAGGGCGAGCACTCGAGTGTGTTCTGGGTCTGTGGCGTGTGGAAGTGTGTGTGGGGCGAGCGCGGGCCGGGTAACAGGACCGTCCTCTGAGGGGTTCCCATCACCTGCGGGAACACACAGTCACACTCAGCGTTACAGAGATAACAGGAGAATAATGCAGCAGAGTGTGTTTCCAGAAGAGAAGAGCGTCTCAGTCCAGCTTAAGTCAGTTCAGTGATGCTTCATTTCTGTTGTAATAAAGTTATTAATTTAGTTAACAAAAAATTAACAAAAGCCAGAGGCGACAGTGGAGCCGAAACTCCGTCAGACACCGAACGGAGAAAGCAGACTCAGCCAACAGTGTGTGATTATGATTATGATTATGATTCAGGCATTACAGGTCAGATTGGATCAGAACATCCAGAATATCACAATCACAAGTGAGTGTATTCTGCGGCTGTGCTCATTTCTCCAGACGAGTGTGTGTCGCTGTCAGTAAGAGGATGATGATGAGGAAGATGGTGAAGAAGAGGCTAATCCCGCTGACTGCAGGGTTCTGTGATCCGCTTACACACTCTCACGGGTCACCTCACACAGTGTTAATGGAGGGCTTTACGCCACTGAGACCCAGTGGGCGGGGCCAGCGAGTGTGGTCATGTGACTGCTCATGCTTCATTAACTCATCCTTCCCTCAGGGCATTTTGACCCCAGACTCATTTTTTGTTTTTTAAATGATGAATCAGTTGAGTGTTCAAGACTCCAGGACTCCACACACTTGAAGATGAGTGTATAATGTGCAGTGTTGGGGAAGTTACTTTTAAAAAGTAGTGTAACACGTTACTCGTTACTTCTTTAAAAAAGTAATCCATTACTTTACTTAGTTACCCCATATAGAAAGTAACTTTTTACGTTACTCGTTACTTTTATGTTGCTTGACTTTGGGCAGAACCCAATATCTGCTCCTAAATGTGTAGGCCTACATAAAGTTATACTATGCATAATGCCATATATAATGCCATAAATGCATAATGCATTTATCAAACATTTTAATATTTATGAAGAAATGCCGGTTAATGGATAGGCATATGGAGGGCGGCGCTAGGGAGGGGCTAGAAAGAAAGCCCCCAAGAAAGACCAAAGCACCCCCAAAAATCATTTCTGGAAGCAATTATATTCAGGCTGTATTCTATGGAAGTCCTGAACCGCATGGTGAAGAAAAAAAAGAACATTTATCTTGTTATTTAGACATAATAAGGGGACATTCTAATCCGCATTAAGCCAAATTAAGCGTTCTTATAATGGTTTTCTATGGGAGGAAAATGCTTAACGTGTAAGTAAACACGTTGCGTTCATATTCTGGGCTCATCTGAATTTTTGTACATAGTATAGCCTACTTTATTATGATTTTAGTATCATAATGATTAATAAATGCACGCACAATTATCCGTGAACTTGATAAATGTTGCAGATATGTTTTACTATGCACGTAAACAAATGCCTTTCAACTTATGTGTGCAAAATTCAGAATTAAATGAATGTGCAGCAATATACAAATAGAGAGTCTGTAGGCCTACTATAGCCTACGTGTTGTAGCCATTAAATAAGCGCATTTAGTTTCATATTTGTTAAAATATTATAATGTTATTTTTTTTCCATCTATGCTGATTATGAAAAGTGAACAGCGCGAGTAAGATGGATGCGCAATATATCGGGAGACGTTGAGTCAATCAGACATGATTTTGACCACTTCATTAAGTTTTGTTTTGAAGAAAGCCTTTCTTTAAAGCGAATTTCGTTTTGTATAAATTGTATCTTAATTTTAATCAATTTTTTTATCAACCAAATGCCTGGATTTAACAAGCAAATAAAGGGGACAATATAATCATGGAAGCGCCGGCGTGGTCACTTGCATTGCACGTGAACTGGAGCATCTCATCATAAATTAACCGAAACTCAACGTATAGAATTTAAGCTTGAAATGTCTTTAAACGAAACAATTCAAAACGAAAAGAAATAGGCTACTCTCTGATTATGAAATCCATTATGTGCATTTCTCTCTGGGGCGTTCACTACGGAGAGGGCGATCGCGGTCAGATCCCAGGGACAGATAATCTCTCCCTGGGGAAAGTAACATTGCGCCGAATTGAAAAAGGAACTACGTTTCGTTACCAAATTTTCAGTAGTAGCGCGTTACACTACTTTTTACCCGAAAAAGTAGTTACGTTACTGTAACGCGTTACACACAACACTGATAATGTGTAGATGTGTGTGTGAGCGCACACTGAAGAGAAACTGGCTTTAGGACCCAGCGGAACAGCTCCTCTGCTCCATATAGAGCTATAAGCCCATCTAGAGGCATCAAATATCATGTGTTATTATTATATTCCACAAGAGGTCAAAGACTCCCAGTGTAAGATATGTAGAGCTGAATTAAAAGGGTTATGCATGAAATTGTGAGTTATTTTGAATTTAAGTTGAAAGAATGTGAGGAATGTGCTTAAATTACTATTTATTTATTATTTATTGATCAAATCTAGTAATTTAAAGGTAAATAAAATAAATCTCCAAAATAAAATGCATTAAAAAATAGAAAAATATATTATCAAAATTAAATTAAATAAGCGTTCTGAAAAAAAAGTATAATTTCAGGGTTTCGTGTCATTTTGACCCGAGAGGGAAAGATGTGTTACAGCGTGCGAGGGAAGTGTGTGTGTGTGTGTGACTGCGAGACTCTTACCACATGCAGTGTGTGTGTGTGTGTGTGTGTGTGTGTGTGTTTGTGTGTGTGTGTGTGTGTTTGTGACTGCGAGACTCTTACCACATGCAGTGTGTGTGTGTGTGTGTGTGTGTGTGTGTGTGTGTGTTTGTGTGTGTGTGTGTGTGTGTTTGTGACTGCGAGACTCTTACCACATGCAGTGTGTGTGTGTGTGTGTGACTGCGAGACTCTTACCACATGCAGTGTGTGTGTGTGTGTGTGTGTGTGTGTGTGTGTGTGTTTGTGTGTGTGTGTGTGTTTGTGACTGCGAGACTCTTACCACATGCAGTGTGTGTGTGTGTGTGTGTGTGTGTGTGTGTATGTGACCTCGAGACTCTTACCACATGCAGTGTGTGTGTGTGTGTTTGTGTGTGTGTGTGTGACCTCGAGACTCTTACCACATGCAGTGTGTGTGTGTGTGTGTGTGTGTGTGACCTCGAGACTCTTACCACATGCAGTGTGTGTGTGTGTGTGTGTGTATGTGACCTCGAGACTCTTACCACATGCAGTGTGTGTGTGTGTGTTTGTGTGTGTGTGTGTGACCTCGAGACTCTTACCACATGCAGTGTGTGTGTGTGTGTGTGTGTGACCTCGAGACTCTTACCACATGCAGTGTGTGTGTGTGTGTGTGTGTGTGTGTGTTTGTGTGTGTGTGTGACTGCGAGACTCTTACCACATGCAGTGTGTGTGTTAGGGGTGGAACGGTACACAGAAGTCACGGTTCGGTTCATACCTCGGTTCAGACGTCACGGTTCGGTACGATTTCGGTACAATGGAGTGAAAAGCAAAACAAAAATGCAGAAGGCATTGTATTTTTTAAATAAGCTTTATTAATAAAGGCATAGAACCAGTTTATTTGTAGTGCACTGACAATAGTTTTATATAATTAGTTTATTAATTAAATTAATAAAAAGACAAAAAGACCTTGCGATATGTTTGGTAATTGTACCTGAATGAATTTAAAATTATTTTGCTATATTTCAGATCAATATATTTGTTTTCCTTAATTTTAATTAACATTATTAATTGACAATGTAACATTATTCTCATCTGAATTATAAATAATTGATTTCTGCATGTATAAAATAATACTACCATTAAAAACACATTCGATTTTCTTTTTTAATCAATGTTGAATGTGTAAGATTAGCGCTCCGAGGACAAGAAATGAAAACCAATGCAATATGACGAATGTCCAAAAGACAGACTGTTTTGAAATGGAGTTGGATAAATATGTTTTGCTTTTAAAACAGTGTGTATGTGTGTGTGTGTGTGTGTGTGTGTGTGATTTTGGTTGGGTGACAGTTGTAGGTTACAGTTTGACAAGAGTTTACAGTGTGACAAAAGCACAATGTTGTGTTTTATTGCGAGTGTACACAAATATAAGTGAACACTTTGCAGGTTTAATGATCTGCATGAACAAAATGACTCTCTCTCTCTCTCTCTCTCTCTCTCTCTCTCACACACACACACACACACACACACACACACAGTTAGATCGCGCGCGCCTCTCTCTCTCTCTCGCACACACACACACTCTCCAGCATTGCAATCTTGACATCGTAGCCTGTTCATTATGCGGTCACGGTCACACCAAACGCGAATAGAGCGTCAAATTCGCGTCTAGTTCGACGCTAGTCCAAAGCGAATAGGACGCGCGTATAAAGCCAATGTTTGAAGTGAACGCGCGTTCAGAGCTAAGCCGATGCTACAGATTATGTGTCCCTAAAGAACCCGCGTATCTAACAGTAGTTCCGCATTACATTAATTAATTTGCACGCGAGTTTTATTTATTTTTATACCGTGTTTTCTCCGTGTAAATTCGTGCACCGAACCGTGACGCCCGTACCGATTCGGTTCGATACGAATACATGTACCGTTCCACCCCTAGTGTGTGTGTGTGTGTGTGTTTGTGTGTGTGTGTGTGTGACTGCGAGACTCTTACCACATGCAGTGTGTGTGTGTGTGTGTGTGTGTGTGTGTGTGTGTGTGTGTGTGACTGCGAGACTCTTACCACATGCAGTGTGTGTGTGTGTGTGTGTGTGTGTGTGTGTGTGTGTGACTGCGAGACTCTTACCACATGCAGTGTGTGTGTGTGTGTGTGTGTGTGTGACCTCGAGACTCTTACCACATGCAGTGTATGTGTGTGTGTGTGTGTGTGTGTGTGACTGCGAGACTCTTACCACATGCAATGTGTGTGTGTGTGTGTGTGTGACCTCGAGACTCTTACCACATGCAGTGTGTGTGTGTGTGTGTGTGTGTGTGTGTGTGTGCGTGTGTGTGTGTGTGTGTGTGACTGCGAGACTCACCACATGTGGCAGCACATGAGCGCCGGTGAGTGTTTTAGGCAGGATCTGTTTGACCGCAGAGATGGACGCCGGATGAACGGTCAGGAACGACAGCACACCTGCAGCTGCAGCACACACACACACACACACACACACACACACACACACACACTGAGATCATTAATATTCTGCTGGTCAGGAGTTGTTAGATCAGCTGTGATGAGTAACGCATGCATGAATGTAATGTCTTCCTCCGCTGCTCTACATCTAGAAGAGCTGACATCACTGATCTCCGAGTGTTTACTAGCTTTACAGAGATTACAGTTTAGAAGTTTGCGGTCGGTAACATTTTTAATGTGAACGATTCTCTGTGAAAATATGTGAAATATATAATTTTAATGTAAATCCGCTGTTTTCTATGTGAATATACAGTAAAGTGTAATTTATTCCTGTGATCAAAGCTGAATGTTCAGCATCATTACTCCAGTCTTCAGTGTCACATGATCCTTCAGAAATCACTCTAATATGAGGATCTGATGATCAAGAAACATTTATGATTATTATCAGTGTTGAAAACTGCTTCATATTTTAGTGGAAACCGTGATATATATATATTTTTTCATGATTCTTTGATGAATAGAAAGTTCAAAAGAACAGCATTTATCTGAAATAGAATCTTTTGTAACATTATAAAAGTCACTTTGGATCAAATTAATGCGTCCTTGATGAATAAAAGTTTTTTTATTTATTATTTAATCTTACACCAAACTTTTGAACAGTAGTATATGTGGTATCACATTATTAGCATTAAAAACTTATATATACATCAATAATTGCATTATATTGTAATAATATATTAGTATAATATATTAATGTATATTATTTTTTACACACACGGTAGTGTTTGAGTAGCTGTCGACTAGCTAGATCATATTAAGAAAAATCATCAAACATTATTTTTAATTAAATGTCACTTTTGATCAACTTCATGCATCCCTGATAAAAGATATTAAAACAATATTTTGACCAGTGATGTCATCGGATGTAACTTTATCGCACATTAACATTAATAATGTTTAGACCACACAGTTTTGTATCCTGATTATTCTGCTGTGAATGTTTATTCCAGAGCTCAGACTTGTATGTTCTCTGGTAACTGACAGACGCTGATCTACGAACCCCAGCGGCCGTTACCCATCATGCACTGGGCTCAGGGTGTACTCACGCTTCCCCGGACTCAGAGTCTGGTTGACAAACAGCTTTATCTCTCCATTCGTTTCTTTGAGTCCAGCCTGAGGATCAGAGATGGAGAGATTATGATCTTATAAGAGCTTCTCTGAGATTATAACCGGCAAAACTGCTGGAATCATTACATCAACATGAGCCGTTCGTTCATTTGCGGATGCTTGTGTTTAATAACATTAAATTGTGTTATTTTCATATCGGTGCATCCCTAAATATCAGCACATACATGTATGTGTTACAGTGGCTGAATTAATCTTAATATCCAGCAGGAATGACTCTGTGCTGTTAGATGACAAATCATACATCATTTCCCCTGTGAACCTCAATGCAAACGAGATATGTAAATCATAACCGTCAACTAGTCTGGACAGGGAAATATGGGCTACAATAAACACACATGTGTGTGTGTGAGTGTCTAATACTGTGAAGCGTGTGTTTCTTACATCGTTTGCCATGATGGAGAGCTGAGCGTGTGGCCAGTCTTCGCTCTGAGACGGCAGTTCTGCTGAAACACAAAACACAGATGATAAACTCGTCATGAAAGTGGCGTTACACTGGTCTTCTCTCCTCTATCGTGTCGTATATCGAGTGAAGCGCTTCTGGAACAAGAACACATGTGGGCGGGGCTTGATTGTGTCTGTGGGGAGTTGATTGGATGGTTGTGGTTTGCTATTGGCTGATCTCATGTGAGTGACAGGTTATAGCCCCGCCCTCGCGCCAGTAAACACGTCATCAGTGAGGGAGGTTATTCTGATTCAAGATTACAGTGAGCAGCAGTCAGATATTATTAACTTACATAATGCATGTTTAATTAACTCACCTCCATGTTTATTGGACTAAGATTAATATTTATGAAAACAACAAAACAACAACAACAAAAAGAAGTTGCACTTTTCTGAGCTCAATTGTATGGAAGTCCGTTTCCACCACATTAGAAAAATATGCTTTAGTAAATCTTAATTATGTTTTATTCACATAAAAAGTCATAATTATTACATATCTGAATGAGGCTGTCAAAATTTCTACGTATTTATGTCATGATTATAAACTTTTAAAAACGGGCTGTTCGCATGAGCAGCTTCTGTTTGGAGAGCGACGCGAATCATCATCGCATCGCGATCCTCGCGCTGTTGTTCGCGTTAGCTCGACGCTGCTAACGCTAAGCTAACCTAACCTAGCGAGCTAACGCTTCCACTTACCTCACACACACGCGCAAACTACCTAAAATACGCTAATTCCTCTTACCTTAACTATCCCGCTCACATCCGCGTCATATCTAGCGCGGATATTTACAGTTAGTTTGATAAAAGTGTGTGTTTATCTGCGAGCTACTTCAGCTATTACACACACAGCAGTCAGTCAAACTGAGCTTGGCGGCCTCCCGTGAGCGCGCGCCCTGATTGGATACACGCGGTGTGACGTCAGCGCGCATTCACAACCCCACTGGGAAACCCGAGTCTTCTCAGCGAATCGGTTCATAAACGAATCAGTGATTCACTCGAGTCATCACACCCAGGATTTTCGCCACAGTTACTAGTTAAATATGTAATATGTTAATGCTTTGGCAACATTGTGATACACAGCCATGCTAATGAAGCTCGTTTGAAATTATTTTTTTATTAACTATTATAACGGTGTTATTAACATATGGCAAAAAAGATATGGCAAAAAAATAGTCTGGAAGCTCTATCAGTGTGAAAGAAACCTAATAAGTTGTATATGATCATGTTAAGATATGGTTAATATAGTAAGTAACTTGTATACGGCCACAGTCAGGTGTTTAGGGTTAGGGAACCGATTCGAATGAATCATTAACAGAATGATTGATTCGCGACTCGCACACCACTCGGTCTGAACTTTGCATTTGTTGTTAATTATTCAGCTATCAATTTTACTCAAGAAGCCTGTATATAAATCAAAGCTCAATTTAGTTATGGATGTAATGATGATTATCTGTATGTTAATAACACGCAAATGAGCCCCTGTCGTTACTGACCTGGTTAAAAGTCTCTGTTTCTGTGGTCTGGTATTATTCTGCTGCCTTCACGTGCTATCGAAACTATCGTGATACTAGTTTCCGAGTTAAACATTGGACATGAACCCCCTTCTCAAACTCATAATCGCGACTTCAGAAGTGGGAAGTTTCCGCGAGCACGTGAAGGCAGGATTAGGCATGTGGAAACATGTCTGTAACTCACACACACACACACACAGATCCAGCATTATGGCATTTTTAAAATGCAGGTTGACATTTACACTGCTGGATGAAAGGCATTTTAAAACAAGTTTGACCATAATGTTGGCTCTGTGTGTGTAGGCTACGCCTGGCTTCGTGTTTCTGCCACAGAATAAAAAACAAATCATGCTTTGGTAAATCTTAATTATGACAACAACCAAAAAAAAGAAGTCAAAATTATGACATAAAAATATAATTAAGATTAATTATATAATGTAAGTCATAAATATGAGTGAAAAAGTCATAATTATGAACATACTAAGTAATTATTATGAGTTAATGCATAATTATGAGATTAAAAAATATGAAATTATTACAAAGTAAAAATTATGACCATAAAATTGAAGTCATAAATGTAAGATAGTCATAATTATGAACATACAAAGTCATTATGAAATGCAGAATAATTATGAGATTTAAAAAACTGAAATTATGACATTAAAATTCAATTGACATAGTATGTTCCTAATCCTAATTATGAATTTTTGTCTCATAATTACTTACTCATAGTTAATAATGACTTACTAGCAGTGTTGGGCAGTAACGCGTTACTGTAACGAAGTTACTTTTGACAGTAACTCATACTGTAACGCATTACTTTTTAAATAAATTAACTCCGTTACCATATGGTGCATTTGTCCTTTACTTTTTTTAATTAATTAATTTTGGCTGGAGTGTAGCCTACAGCCTAACCTGTTTACAGCAGCGACGCATTGTTGGTGGTAGGGTTGCCACCCGTCCCTTAAAATACGGAATTGTCCCGTATTTACAAGTAAAATGATGCGTCCGTATCAAATCAATAAGGGACGCGATTTGTCCCGTATTTTACATAAGGCCCACACATTGCCTAGTTGGATAAAAACATAGGCTTTACTATACTAATAGCAAATAGCCTATAAATAAATCAATTTCACAATAATGTTACATTATGATTAGAATCAAATGAATTTTGTCCATTTTCTAAGCTTAGAAAATGCACATTTATACGGGCTGAATTTTATAGACCTAAAATAAATATTGTTTAGTAATTATGTGAATTACACTGCGCAAACTACTACCCACCGAATGAAGAATGGTTGGCTCTCAGTCTCCACAGAATAAAATATTCATTTTATTTTATTTTTAGTGTTCGCATTTATGAGGAAAAACAATGTTACGGACGTGACAGTTCTCCATTACGAACGCGAGCGCTCTGAAAGCGGCACTAAAAGATGCTTTAATACTTGCAGAGACATCAAACAGAAAGCACAAAACCTTTCTTTAAAGTGAATTTCGTTTTGTATTAATTGTATCTTAATTTTAATCAATGTTTCATCAACCAATTGCCTGGATTTAATAAATAAGAAGTAAATATAGCAGACGATAGATAATCACGAAACGGAGGCGCCGGCGCGTGAACTGGAGCTCGTCTCATGTAACTGTAACTAGTTACTATTTATTAGTAACTAGCACAACACTGCTTACTAGCAATCATTATTATGAGAAGTCATACATATGAGATACAAAAATCATAACTGAACATACTGCCATTATTATGAGAAAAGGCTTAATTATGAGATAAAAGGTGAAATGACAGTAAAAATTAGCATCTTAAAATGTAATTATGACATACAAAGTCATTATGAGATAAAAAATTGAAATTATGACACTAAAACTTAATTATGAGATAAAAAGTCATAATTATTAACATACCAAGTTATTATTATGAGATTAAAAAGTCAAAATTATGACAGCAAAAATGTATATTATGACTTTCTGTCAATTTTGACTTTTTATCTGAACACTGAACTCCTGTGGTTCAGTCATTAAACACCAGAAACACAAACACACTGAAGTGAAGTTTTTAATGGTATGTTTTGCTCCTAGAGAGAATCAACAGTCCCGAGGAATGATTCATAATTCAGTTCATCTGTGAGTAACGTGAGACCGCCACCGTGAGCAACAGTTTAACACAGAACCGCTTCACATCGGATCATTTCAAGGCACGCATTACACAAATAAATAACGTTTGGTCATACAGAACATATTATAGCAGACATAAAGACACATTAGAAAAGTTGTGCGTGAATATATTATAGGAGTAGTTCACTTCAGAATTAAAATCTCCTGATAATTTACTCTCCCACACGTCATCCAAGATGTTTTTGAGGAAAACATTCCAGGATTGTTCTCCATATAGTGACTTCAATGGGGTCCAACGGGTCGGAGGTCCAGATGTGAGTTTCAGTGCAGCTTCAGAGTCTCGACACGATCCAGCCGAGGAATAAGAGTCTGATCTACACAAACCAGCGGACATTTATAACAAAATACACATTTATATACTTTTATAACCACAGATGCTGGTCTTGCACGAGCTGTGATGCGACACACTGAAACTCACATCTGGACCTCCGACCCGTTGGACCCCATTGAAGTCACTATATGGAGAACAATCCTGGAATGTTTTCCTCAAGAATATCTTGGATGACGTGTGTGTGAGTAAATTATCAGGAGATTTTAATTCTGAAGTGAACTGATGCTTTAGTGCCGTACTTGATCATCTGCCCTTGTGTTTCTCACTGCATCAATATGATGCATTAGTTTGCCGTGAGCGTCTCCGGAGAGTCTCAGGTGAGTGTTTGGAGAGGTGAGTGTTTGGAGAGTCTCAGGTGAGAGTTTGGAGAGGTGAGTGTTTGGAGAGGTGAGTGTTTGGAGAGGTGAGTGTTTGGAGAGGTGAGTGTTTGGAGAGTCTCAGGTGAGTGTTTGGAGAGTCTCAGGTGAGTGTTTGGAGAGTCTCAGGTGAGTGTTTGGAGAGGTGAGTGTTTGGAGAGTCTCAGGTGAGTGTTTGGAGAGGTGAGTGTTTGGAGAGGTGAGTGTTTGGAGAGGTGAGTGTTTGGAGAGTCTCAGATGAGTGTTTGTCTCAGGTGAATGTTTGGAGAGCTGAGTGTTTGGAGAGTCTCAGGTGAGTGTTTTCCGGTCGGGTCGCGGGATGCATCGGATCGTAGCGGCTCTCCACAACACCGGAGCCAGGAGGAGGCTGAGTGTGGTGACGCTGAGGACCAGCAGATACACCTGTGAGGAAGAGGAGGAGAGCAAGGTCTATTACTGTACAATCTGCACTCAGAATAACAGCGACATCTCTTCTCTCCTCCAGTGCCAGTCAGTCTCCTTCATCTATACAGCGCTTTAACACTATAGAGTTTCACAGCAGCTTTACAGTGATAACAGGAGATTACAGTAACAGAGAGTGTTTAGGCTTTACAGCAGCTCTAGAATAAAGTTATTGTCCAGATAAAGTTAGTTTTGATTGATTCACTTCCGTTGCAAAGATCATTAGTTATTAACTTAGCGGCCGCTAACACGACACCGCTCTACAGAACACAGAAACTTTAATGTGTTCCAACCGTTCATTCACACAACAGTGTTTGGAGCTCCAGAACACACACTTTAAAACAGGATCAAGGTGCAAGCGTTGAAAAATTGTGAAAAACGTGTTCATCTCCATGTAAACTTCAAAAACACTAATCTGTGAGGCGCTGACGGCACACATGCACACCCTGTCCAGACTAGTTGACGGCCCTTTCATGCTGGTTTAAACACCAGGGCATTCTGGGAGAAGCGGACACACTGACCTCTCGAGAGATGATGCCGGCCCGGCGAGCGCGACTGCCCAGGACGAAGGAGAACTCGCTGACCTGAGCCAGTCCTGCCGACACCAGCCAGCGCATGTGCCGAGAGCCCGGCGGGAGCGCGGCCGACAGAACCAGAACCGCCATCAGGAACTGAACAGAACCACAGCGAGAGTCATGATCATGCTCATGTTCAGGAAATCAGTGTCATGCGAACAAAAATACCTTCATGATGACCAGCGAGAAGGTCAGGACTAGCAGAATGGTGAGCTCGTACAGGACGAAGGTCGGGAACACGTGCAGCCCTGCGGACAACACACACACACACAGACGCACACACACACACACAAGCGCACACACACACACAAGCGCACACACAAACACACACACAGATGCGCGCACACACACACACACAGGCGCACACACACACACACACACACACAGACGCACACACACACACAAGCGCACACACAAACACACACACAGATGCGCGCACACACACACACACAGACGCACACACACACACACACACACACAAGCGCACACACACACACAAGCGCACACACAAACACACACACAGATGCGCGCACACACATAAACAGGCGCACACACACACGGCCGCCAGACACTTCCATCAGAATTTGGTTGCATTTGATTATGCATTTATAAACCTGCCTTCGATAGCAATATAGTCCGCTTATTTATGATCGGATTCTGCGATTTCCTGCTAATATCCCATAATTCTCGGCTCCGGGACCGGCCGCTCACCAATAGATGCGAAGAAGATGATGGCCAGGAAGTCTCTGATTGGTTCGGCGCAGCTCATGACCTCAGCGGTGACCATGTGACCCTGTGACGAGAGAAGCGCTCCTGCTAGGAAACATCCCAACTCCATCGACACGTCCATGAACTCGGTCACCTGGAACATATCGCAGATTATTACACGGCTCTGTGGAATACTTGATTCTGATTGGTCAATCGCTCCATCCAGCATTACATTATTCCCAGATAACAGCAGAAACACAGGCTCATCCGGTCACTGACGACATCAGCGCTACACACTCGCTAGGAACGGTTTTACATCCGGGCTAGTAAAATATTAAAACTCAGTCAAATCAATATTTTGTGTACATTTATTTATTAATGCCATCCAGAATCGTGGACTCGCTCTCTCTTGTTTCATTAAAACGCAGCAGCGGCCATTTTGTGACTATTGTTTTGTACACTGTTGGATTATAAGATAGAAACAGGAACGATTTTAAAACAGTTTAATCTGGAATCAATATCTCTGATCTCCATAATTATATGTGGTAAATGCTGTGTAATGACTGTATACCGTATCTCTTAAATGTCCGACTAGTCTGATCTCGCCGCTGAAACTGCTCTGTCCGCGGAAGCTTTGCGTTTAAAGACCTAATAAGATATTTCAACTCAGATCAATATTTCGTGTCTAATTATTTACTGATGTCCAAGTATCCGTGTAATAACGGGATAATGTACATCCAGCCGGTTGTTATCTCAGAATAAACCCCTTCAGGTGTGTGTGTGTGTGTGTGTGAGTGAGTGAGTGAGTGAGTGAGTGAGTGAGTGAGTGAGTGAGTGAGTGAGTGAGTGAGAGAGAGAGAGACTCACCGTCAGCATCAGGAACACGAAGGCACTGGTTCCCAGCACTAGGATCTCCTTGTTCCCTTTGCTCTCCGCGTGCAGCTTCCTGTAGAACGGGCCAATCAGATGCGAGCGCAGGATCCAACACATCATCAGCACACCGGCCAGAGACACCAGAACCCGAGCCAGCAGAACCAGAACATGCAGAGCTCCCATCAGCACACTGGGACACACACACACACACTTCAGTTTATCAATCCCATGAGCACACTGGCCCTGGGACACACACACTTCAGCTCATCAATCCCATCAGCACACTGGGACACACACACTTCAGCTCATCAAGAGTCACGTTTATAATGTTACAAAAGATTCTATTTCAAATTAAAGCTGTTACGTTTATCAAAGACTCATGAAAAAATGTATGGTTTCCACAAAAATATGAAGCAGCACAACGGTTTTCAATACTGATATGACGCGAGTTCTACAGTGTCACAGCTAGGTCCGTGATTCACCTGTCCTATCTATTATTGTTCATTACTGTTTTGTATTGTTTTTATTTTATCTTTGTTACTGCTGCATAATAAAAATAAATAAATAAAATTATTCACCTGTCCGTGTCTCCAGTTCCTCCCTGAATGAATGTGGGCATGACGGCGATGAACAGGCCGAGCTGCACGTCCTGCATGACCAGCATTCCCAGTAAAACACTGCTGTAGTCCAGCTCACCTGTCAACCCACACACACACACACCGATGAGAGGTGGTGTTACAATAAATATAATCAAACGTGACTCCTTGAATTATTTTTAGGATCGAGGGAAAGATGAGGAACTGAGAGACTCGTCAGGATCGAGGGAAAGATGAGGAACCGGGAGACTAGTCAAGGTCGAGGGAAAGATGAGGAACCAGGAGACTAGTCAAGGTCGAGGGATAGATGAGGAACCGGGAGAGTAATCAGGAGTCGAGGTAAAGATGAGGAACCGGGAGACTAGTCAGGATCGAGGTAAAGATGAGGAACCGGGAGAATAGTCAGGATCGAGAGTCAGGATCGAGGTAAAGATGAGGAACCGGGAGACTAGTCAAGGTCAAGGGAAAGATGAGGAACCGGGAGACTAGTCAGGGTCGAGGGAAAGATGAGGAACCGGGAGACTAGTCAAGGTCGAGGGAAAGATGAGGAACCGGGAGACTAGTCAAGGTCGAGGGAAAGATGAGGAACCGGGAGACTAGTCAAGGTCGAGGGATAGATGAGGAACCGGGAGACTAGTCAGGAGTCACGGAAAAGATGAGGAACCGGGAGACTAGTCAGGAGTCGAGGAAAAGATGAGGAACCGGGAGACTAGTCAGGATCGAGAGTCAGGATCGAGGTAAAGATGAGGAACCGGGAGACTAGTCAAGGTCGAGGGAAAGATGAGGAACCGGGAGACTAGTCAGGGTCGAGGGAAAGATGAGGAACCGGGAGACTAGTCAGGATCGAGGGAAAGATGAGGAACCGGGAGACTAGTCAAGGTCGAGGGAAAGATGAGGAACCGGGAGACTAGTCAGGGTCGAGGGAAAGATGAGGAACCGGGAGACTAGTCAGGATCGAGGGAAAGATGAGGAACCGGGAGACTAGTCAAGGTCGAGGGATAGATGAGGAACCGGGAGACTAGTCAAGGTCGAGGGAAAGATGAGGAACCGGGAGACTAGTCAGGATCGAGGTAAAGATGAGGAACCGGGAGACTAGTCAGGATCGAGGTAAAGATGAGGAACCGGGAGACTAGTCAGGATCGAGGGAAAGATGAGGAACCGGGAGACTAGTCAGGATCGAGGGAAAGATGAGGAACCGGGAGACTAGTCAGGATCGAGGTAAAGATGAGGAACCGGGAGACTAGTCAGGGTCGAGGAAAAGATGAGGAACCGGGAGACTAGTCAGGGTCGAGGGAAAGATGAGGAACTGGGAGACTAGTCAGGGTCGAGGGAAAGATGAGGAACCGGGAGACTAGTCAAGGTTGAGTGAAAAGATGAGGAACCGGGAGACTAGTCAAGGTCGAGGGAAGAATGAGGAACCGGGAGACTAGTCAGGAGTCGAGGGAAAGATGAGGAACCGGGAGACTAGTCAGGATCGAGGTAAAGATGAGGAACCGGGAGACTAGTAAGGGTCGAGGGAAAGGAGTTCTCCTAGACTAGTTCTCCTCTGACAGAGCTCCAGCGTTTCTCTGTGGAGAGAGTGACCATCGGGTTCTGGGTCTCCTCCCTGACTGAGGCCCTTCTCCCCCGATCATTCAGCTCCAGTCCTGGTGGTTCCACACTTCTTCCATTTACGGATGATGGAGGCCACTGTGCTCATTGGGAACTTCAATGCTGCAGAACTGTTTCTGTACCCTTCCCCAGATCTGTGCCTCGACACAATCCTGTCTCAGAGGTCTACAGACAACTCCTTGGACTTCATGGCTCGGTTTGTGCTCTGACATGCACTGTTAACTGTGGGGCCTTAAATAGACAGGTGTGTGCCTTTCCAAATCATGTTCCATCAACTGAATTTACCACAGGTGGACTCCAATAAAGTTGTGGAAACATCTCAAGGATGATCAGTGGAAACTGGATGCACCTGAGCTCACCCGCTGTAAAGTTGGGCATTTTAACATGGGGGTCTATGGGATTGACTCTCTTTTGCAGCCAGTCTCTAGTGGCCAGTCGATGAACTGCGTCACTTCAGTGTTGGATTCAAGAGAGAGACAGGCAGGTTGCAGCTTGATATATACACACACCACAGCTGTGAGTGGATGGACCAACACACACACACACACACTCACCCTCCTTGGACTCAACTCTGGATCCTCCGGCTAGGAAGCGAGACACTAGTGGAGTGCTGGAGAGAGACAGACAGCAGGAGATGAAGACGGTCTGTGAGGGCTGAAGGTGGAGCATCTTACCCCACAGCAGACCAGCGGACACCATCAGCAGACTGAGGCCCCCAGAGCCCTGCAGCGAGATCCTCCACACCTGAACACATCAACAACATCAACATCAGCGAGATCCTCCACACCTGAACACATCTACAACATCAACATCAGAGAGATCCTTCAAAGCTGAACACATCTACAACATCAACATCAGAGAGATCCTCCACACCTGAACACATCTACAACATCAACATCAGAGAGATCCTCCACACCTGAACACATCTACAACATCAACAACAGCAGCATCTGTGTGCTTCACCATGAGGAGCTCAGGATACCTGACGCTCAGGGAGTGCATCTAACCATCAGCCCATTAAAGACTCAATGAACAAACACACACTGAATCTGTAATTAGAATCTGTAATTTCACAGGAGATCAAAGCAAACGAACATTAACCAATAAAAACACATGAGCTGTCTATCCATACATCCGCCATCTAGTGGTGGAACAAATTACATTTGGCTCCTACAATCTATCTATCTATCTGTTTGTACATAAGGAGGGTCCCTATTAAAGTGGGAAACAGAATCTAGTGACTGATTGGAGATCTCATTTCAGGACTTTACCCTGAGACTCTTTACACTCCTCCACCCTTCAGCTTCAATACATTCTTTTCTCAAACCCGCGAGGGTAAACACCTGTTTTTACCTTGTGGAGGCGTTCAGGTGAAAACTCCAGCCCGACCACGAAGAGAGTGAAGAACACGCCGAGCTCTCCCAACGTCTCCACCTGAACCATAGACTGCAGGAGACACAGCATTACACACACGTTTAGATGTGCACACATGTGTCTGAAGATGCTCAGCGCTCACTTTAATGCTGTTGAGTCCCGATGGGCCGAGCAGAACCCCACAGATGATGTAACCGAACATGGGCGGCAGACCCATCAGCGTACACAACCATCCACACGGCAGAGACATCATCACCACCAACACCAGATCCTGCAGAACACACACACACACTTTAAGGGATAAAATGATTGACTACAGGGAGACTTTAACTGCATAACTGAAGGTTTTGTTGATCATTTCCCATCTGTGTGGAAGAGCTCAACTCAATAACACAACAATCTGAGGTCAGAGGTCACCTTGATGAAGTGGTGGTCTGCGCGGGACATGGTGGAGTCCCGTGGTTTGGTCAGCACATACTGGTTATTCTGGGAGTCGATCAGCATACCGAGCCCCAGATTGCCTTCGACCACACGCATGGACACGTTCTTCCTCTTCCCGTCCTCCTCGTCCTCCTCCACCCTCAGGACGGCCTCCACGTTCACCCCCTTCATCTGGACAGAGACAAAAATAGGGGTTTATAAATCAATTAAAGGGGACATATCATGAAAATCTGAGTTTCTATGTGTGTAAGTGCTATAATCGGACGCTTCTACCGACATAAGCCGATTAGATTTCGCTCTCCTTCTGACGTATGAAGAGGATCTTATTATAATATCACCGGCCCTTAATCTGCACGTTTACACACACCAGCCGACATTCGGTTCGGCGAGCGCCAACAGAGACCAGTTCTAACGCACTGGAGAAGATCCAGCAAAGCCTGAAACTGTTCTGTGGTCGAGCACAGACGACACTGAACACTATTGACCAGAACATGTCACCGCTGTCTTATAAACACCTCAGGAACTGTGGACACTTGTGGAAGAGTTCAACATGATGAGGAGATGATCAGTGTAACTCCACAACAACTACAGAAATGTCTCCGCTAACATTCAGAAACGTGTAAAAGTGAAGCTCTCCCTGAGTCTCTCCGTAAGGCTGCACTCGCTGCTGGTTACTCCTGACTCTGGATCAGTGAGATTGGCCTGTGGTGTTATTGCCGGAGTCTCTGAAGCTCGTGTAAAGACTCCGCCCTCTTCTAAACGGAGGCGGAGCTAAAGCTCATTTGCATTTAAAGGGACACACACAAAAACGGCGTGTTTTTGCTCACACCCAAACAAGGTGACAAGCTATAATAAATTATCTGGTATTTTGAGCTGATATTTCACAGATACATTCTGGGGACAACATAGATTTATATTAAATCTTTTACCTTTAATACTCATCCCCATACGTGTGTGTGTGTGAACCTGTTTTCCGCTGCATCATGTGACTCTTTCCTCGTCTGTGTTTGCACTCTCCACACCTGTTTGTTGTTGTCGAAGGCGTGCTCCTCGATGTCCTCCTCCAGCCGGTCCGCAGCTTTCCTCACGTCCTCCAGGATCTCTTCCAGCATGGACAGGGTTTTGTTTCGGTCTTGCGCCACTTTCAGCGCCTCCTGCTGGTGTTTCTCCGCTGCCACCAGCTCCATGTACTCCTGCTCCTCCTGCAAACACACACGTGCAAAGAGTACCTGAAACCCACGCTTGAGTAAAAGTGCAGATACCTTACAGCGAAAATGACACGTTACAAATCACCAATTTCAATAGGACTTGAAAAATAAAGGTGAGCGAGCCTTCTCAGTGGCTGGTCCTAATCTCTGGAATACTTCATATAACAACAGCTCAGACTGCTGAAATGTTTAAGTAGTTGCTTAAGTATGGAAGTAAAATAATGGCAAATGTTTTTGAAACAAAAAAGCCTATTGAATTGCACTACTTGAAAAAAATATGCAAAATTTAATTTCGCTTCACTTCAGAATGCCTTTATTAAGCCCTCGGAGCCTGTGGAGTTCGTTTATCATGGATAGATGCACTTTTATGATGGACAGATGCACTTTTTTCAGCTTCAAACTGATGGTTTCAATTCACTGCCATTATAAAGCACGGAAGCATCAGGCTGTTTATTAATATAACTCCGATTGTATTCGTCTGAAAGAAGAAAGACATACACACCTAGGATGACTTGAGGGTGAGTAAATCATGGGCTAATTTTCTTTTTAAAGTGAACTACTCCTTTAAATGAGGAATATTGTGACGTGGAAGAAACTCAAGTGTGGCTGACCTTGATGGCGGCTTCCCTGAGCGCCTGGAGCCGCTGCCGGCTGCTGTCCCTCATGTTGACGATGTCTCGGAGGTTCCCCGTGAGCACCCGCTGGAGGCCCTCCACGGCCTGGAAGAGGGAGCGCTCGCTCTCGTTGAGCTCGCGCTGGAACACCTCGAGCGTGTGGATGCGGAACAGCTTCTCGTTCGGCGGCAGCGACCCGTCCCGCTCCAGAACCAGCGCCGCCAAGCCCAGCTTACGCACGGCCGAGTGCTTGTGTCTGAGGAGCGTGGAGAGCCGCCGGCAGTTCTCCGTCACCCACGGGTGTCCGTACAGCTGCGCTCGGTGGCCCTGCTGAGCCTGCAGCACCGCCACCAGGCCGAAGCACAGCACTGCACACACGCCTCGCATCCGCCACGCTGGAATCACATCATCGCAGGGTTATTACAGTCACCGTGAAATCAAAACTGAAAAAAGTGCTTTTTTCCACTTTTATGATGGATAGATGCACTTTTATGAGGATAGATGCACATTTATGAGGATAGATGCACTTTTATGAAGGACAGATGCACTTTTATGATTGACAGATGCATTTTATGATGGATAGAAGCACTTTTATGATGGATAGATGCACTTTTATGATTGACAGATGCACTTTTATGATGGATAGATGCACTTAGGATGACTTTAGGGTGAGTAAATCATGGGCTAATTTTCATTTTTGGGTGAACTATCATATCAAAACCATACAACACATATAAATCAACATCTATTCACTCACACATACCAACCCACAGGATAATTTCCACAACATCTACCAATAACAGATACACATATCCACAAATGTAAGAAATAACAACCATAATAAAAAGAAAAAGGAAAAAAAATTAGATCCTCATTGTTCAAAGTAATTCAGTGTTTGTTTTTTATGAATATTGCAGTGTTTATTCTAAATGATTTATCGGTGCACATCATTATTGTGTTAAATTGATGATAATATTGACTGAATTAAATCCCTTACTAAATAAATCCCTCAATAAACTCATGTGACTTGTGAGGAAATAAAGTGAGTCCTGCACATAAACTACAGTGGAAACACATTTACTGTATAAATCCCTCAATAAACTCAGACAGTAAGACTATATTACTCTTAAACATGACTGAAGAGCCATTAGATATGAAACTCAAGTACTCACCTGACATATGAACACTAAAGAGTCGTGAAGGTGAGTCACTAACTAGACAAACAACCCTGAAGTGTGTTTACCGGCCCAGCACACCCACATCCTGCAGAGATACGGCTCATATTCCTCAGCGTTTCATCCCTGAATCAGTGTGGAATTAGACAAACACAAAGTTCACCTCATCAGAGAATATTTATGACATGTTGATAAAGGAATGTGGCATAACAGGGTGGATTTCTCACACAATGACACGCAGCTATTTTGATGTACATGTTTTCTGTTGGGAAATGAATGAGAGGCTTACTTAAAATATGTACTTTATTATACTCTTTCAAGTCTATAGAAATAGCAGCACATTGGTATACATATATAGGTTTTTTAAATTAATTTAATTAATAAATTGTTTGTATTTTTTTATTTCAGTTATTTTAGTACATCAAGTTAAAGTAAATGAAACGGAGAGATATTGCCTTGGCAACAAACTGAAATAAAATACGTTTAAGTTTTATTTTATTACACTTTTTTTCAGGTCACGAACGTGTTTTATTATGATTTTAGTTTTAGCAAACTATAATAATAATAACCCTGGGATCCAGACGTACAGCGATAATGACGTTGCTGTTTAAAAATCAATTAACTAAATAACTGATCAATGTCAACTGACTTCGCGTGACTGAGCGTGACTATAAATCACTGTATAATATTCAGAATTATGCGGGTGATATGATCTGTCCATCAAACGCGTCATTGTTATAATTATTATTTATTCAGGTAACCTTGACGGTTGTCAGTCATCCACTTCAAGTACATTTTCTACATGGCATCCTGCAAGATAACATCAGCGGTAATAAACAGAAAGAGAGAAGTAACTCATACCTGGTGACTGTGATGCAGTTCAGTGCAAGAACTCGTCAGTAAACGGAGGAAACAATCGCGCTCTTGTGACGCCACATGCTGCGCGCGCACCTCACCGGACAGCAGCGGCGCGCGGCTCGCGCACGGACACCCGGTGACGGAACGGTGAGATCCGCGCTCGCTCGGCTCCCGGAGCAGGTAAACGACTTACTGGAGAGAGAGAGAGTAGAGCAGCTCATACTAGACTACACCTCACCGAGAGTTCGCGGAAGATCGACGAACATTAAGCGCTTTTGTGTGCTGTCAGTTCCGTCAAGATTTGCTTTTCAGCGGTGTTTCATGTTAGTAGCGCTGAAAACAGAACTGAATCACAACAGCGCGTGGAATTCTGGGGAATGTAGTTTTCCTTCCGCACCGCGCATACCAAAATAAGACCATTTCCGCCACATAAGGAAAAAACTAATCATGCTCTGCTAAATCTTAATTGACAAAATAAACCAAAAGTAAGAGATAAAGTTAAAATTATTACATTCTAAAGCAACATTATGACATGCTATGTCATAATTATAAGATTCAATTTTAAACTATGAAGTCAAAATAATTTTATTGTCATAATTTCAACTTTTAATGACATATCTAAGTCATAATTTTGTCTTTTTATGTCATAATTGTTACCTTTTAAGTTATAAATGATTTACAAAAGCACAATTTCCCCTATATGGCGGAAATTTCCTTCCATAGAAATGCAGCTAATGACTAGAATTATCTGAGTCAGTCACTGTATATGACTGAATATAGAAAACTTACAGGTTTAGCTGTATGATTTTGCCACATACGTTAATTACTAATATCAAACTTTTGTAATTACAAATAATCCACAATTAATAACTTCTAAATGCTTGCTAACATCAATGCCGTGTTTGTGCACGGTTAGACATTCTGCAAACCAGTTCAGATAGCTTGAGTTTTCAAGAGCAGCGCAGGTGTAAAAACTACATTTCCCAGAGTTCCCCGAGCGCCAGCTGGTGTCCGCGCATGCGCACAGGCAGCACAGCTGGAGATGAGGATGGTAGGTGAGCGCGCAGGGGGCAGTGTTTGTGTTTATCTGTAATGTTTGACGCCCGTTGTCCGCTTATTCTCACGCTGTTCCCGCGCGTCCGTTTATGAGGGAAACGGAGGGTGTTTTGCGAGATCCGAATCAAAGCGGGTCACCGGAACCGATCGCCCTCCTGCACGCGGTTCCGACACTCGCAGAGCTCTTCATAAACTCAAACCTACACGTACCATGGTAATGCACTGTTAATATCACGATGATAATGAATGTGGTAATAAATACTATGGTATTATAGCACTGTACCATGGTAACACCACTGAGTTATGATAAGGTTGGGATTAACGTTTAGTTCAGGAGATTCGTACATTATTATGTTTAATTATCAATTTTTAGTGTTTAAACAATCATAATTACCAGTGTGATGCCAGTTTACCCTTATCGAAGCTTAACTCCGCCACGAAATAAGTTAAATAATAAATTAAAAACGGTAATTCCGACTTTTTATCTAACTATTCCTACTTATTTCAAACAATTATAAGAATCTCTGTGTGCTAAATCTTGACTGAGTAACGTTAGGTAACGTTAATACATTTTAATTTGAACTTCACAACCATTAAAAAGCACGTTTTTTGTTTGTTTTTTTAAAATTCAGTATTAAAATGTATAATACAGAATAAGTAACACTAACATGTGGGCATACATAGAAGAATGGAAAAATGACAATTTACATAATTGTTTCGGGATGTTTTCATAGATGAATATGGGTAATATGAATTTAAATTGTACTGTCACGTGACCTACCCGCGTCAGTTGTGTCGCTTCAGGGTTATTCACAAACCCTCTCGCGTGGCCTCATGGGATAGGAATGATTTTAACCTAGTAATTGGTATTCTGGCATAAATGTAATCTGGCACATGTTTGTACGGCTTGTGAAGTTGTCGAGTCATACTGAAATTCCACATACTGGTGATGAACTTGCCTGACTAACTAATGCTGCTGAAGGCCTCCTCCTCTTCAGCTCTGTACTGATAAACGTTGTCAGAATGATTCCAGTTCGCATGGATGCGCGGAAGCGATAAATAATTGTGTATTATGAATTTTTAAGGCTAACGGTGTTGTTGCTCCTCCAGCATAAGCTGAAGTCGACCCAGAAGGAGAAGATCCGCCAGGTCATGTCCTTCACCCGGGCCGCAGAGAGAACCGCTCTGTTCTGCCTGACCCACAATGACTGGAGACGAGACACGACCGCGAGCAACCACTTCCAGAACCACCGGGAGCCCATGGACCGCAAGAAGCTGGACCAGCTCTACAACCGCTATAAAGGTGAGCCGCCGTGTGTGTGTGTGTGTGTTCCTTCATTTGTGCTGCTGCTGCTGTCTCTGTCTGCAGATCCTCACGACGAGAACAAGATCGGACTCGAGGGAATCCAGCAGTTCTGCGACGACCTGGTTCTGGATCCCGCTAGCGTCGGCGTGCTAATCGTAGCGTGGAAGTTCAGAGCGGCGACGCAGTGCGAGTTCAGTCGTGAAGAGTTCCTGGACGGCATGTCGGATCTGGGGTGAGACGGCTCGGCTTTATCCGTACACAAACAAGCACTGCGTCTTTATCGCGCAATTCTGGCTTTATGTCAATAAATAAACAATAAATAAGCGTGTTCTGGCTTTATGTCGTGCAGTTGGGAGATCGTCTCAAGAGTTGCGAGATGAAAAGCTGCACAGGGTTTCGTACAAGGAGCTTGAGTTTGACTTTTTGAAATTGAAGGCCTGGAAAACTCTAGAAAAAAAAAACATTTATTAAAAGGTGAATTATTGAAAGACAAAATATATGAGATCAGTGTTTAATTTTTCCGATAAAACACAAATACAATCTTTTCACGCAAAATT
Organism: Rhinichthys osculus; assembly: GCA_029959095.1. Taxonomy (NCBI): domain Eukaryota; kingdom Metazoa; phylum Chordata; class Actinopteri; order Cypriniformes; family Leuciscidae; genus Rhinichthys; species Rhinichthys osculus. Next base: position 313,656 of record JARWKJ010000005.1, on the reverse strand, counting down.
AAAGGGGTGGTATAATGACCTTTTCACAAGATGTTAAAGGTATAGCGGAGGATCTTTCCGTATTTTATCTCTCAAATTTTTTTAAAAATGCACATGCGCAACACTCTATTTGCTCCCGAGAGAGAACGCCTATTAAACTTTTACTAGCAGTGATTTTAAATGGATTTCTCCAAATAGCCTGACAAACTTTACCTGTCTAGTAGGATCTTCGCGACTGCGGCATCAGTGGGAAGCCCAACCTGTGCTTTTAGCGCACGCCAGCGTGTGAAATATTCACCCAAAATCACTCTGGTCTTGTTTCTATATTCTGCGGCCTTTCTCTTCTTATCATACACTTCGTATACATTTTTTCTCTTTCGACCCTCAGCCATTTTCAAAGGAACGGCTGAAACCGTAACTCATCACACATAATACACCTGAAAGTGCGCATGCGCAGAAAGCGAAAACCACATAGGGACGAGCACGTACGACGGCCTTACGTAAACATATCACCAGAATGATTGACACTTATGGCGCTTTTCCATTACCAGTACCGACTCGACTCGGCTCGCTTTTCGCTCCGTTTTCCATTGCAGAAAGTACCGCCACAAATAGTACCCGGTCGTCATAGCGACGCCTTTCGTTCCTCATTGCCCCATCAAGCTCTTGCTGGATCCTCTCTTCGGCAACCAAACAAAGGAATGTCTGCACCTCCTCGTTTGACCACGGCGTATTCTTCCGAGTTGCCATAATAATAGTAGTAAGTTTAGTAACTATCTCTGGCCAAACTATTTAAAAATGGCGGGGTTATTCTGGATACTCCATCTGGCGCGTGCAATGATGACGCAGTGAATAGTGACTATTCTCTGTGACCAATCAGCAGTCGGCATTGTTTTCACGTCACATTTTAGTATCGCCTTAGCTCGCCTCAGCTCGCTTAGAACCTCGCCGGAGGTGGTACGAAAAAAAGTACCCGAAAGCAGGTACAGGTACAACTTTTACACAGTGGAAAACCAAACAAAGGCGAGCCGAGCCGAGCCGAGCCGAGCTGGTACTGTGTAGTGGAAAAGCGCCATTAGGTGGACCAATAGTATAGGCTACCCACCCGGAAAAAGAAAATCCTCCGCTATACCTTTAAATAAGTCTCTGATGTCCCCAGAGTGTGTGTGTGAAGTGTTAGCTCAAAATACCCCACAGATATTGTTTTATAGCATGTTAAAATGGTCACTTTTTGAGGGTGAGCAAAAATGCATAGTTTTTGTGTGTGTGTCCCTTTAAATGCAAATGAGCAGCTGCTCCCGGCACAGGGGGCGGAGCTTTAAGAGCTTGTGTGTGTGTCCCTTTAAATGCAAATGAGCTGCTGCTCCGGCACAGGGGGCGGAGCTACAAGAGCTTGAGTGTGTGTGTCCCTTTAAATGCAAATGAGCTGCTGCTCCCGGCACAGGGGGCGGAGCTACAAGAGCTTGAGTGTGTGTGTCCCTTTAAATGCTAATGAGCTGCTGCTCCCGGCACAGGGGGCGGAGCTTCAAGAGCTTGTGTGTGTGTGTGTGTTAGCACCTCCGATTACCTCACACACACACACACACACTGAAAATTTCAAAAACTTTTAGCCTTTTATGTTCAAACCGGCCCAGAAAGTTATGGAAGACATCGTTAAAATAGTCCGAGTGACTCAACCTTAAGTTTATCAAGCGATGAGATACTTTCTGTGCGCAAACACAAACAAAATTAACGACTTTATTCAACTCTTCATGTCCTTCTCTGTGGGCCTGAGTGAGTTCGCGTAGTGTAACAGCGCAGCGCTACTGGGTTGTACGAACACACGCTGGTCATGTGTGTGTGATGCTGGCCAATAGTGAGCCTGCGTTCTTTTTTTTGCGCACAGAAAGTATTCTCGTCGCTGGATAAACTTGATATTGAGTCACTCGGACTATTTTAACGATGTCTTTACTAACTTTCTGGGCCGGCCAGATTCGATCCCACAGAAGCCTCTGGAGGAGTGATCCAGCTCTCAGATTTACTCAGAAATATCTTTACTTGTGTTGCGGAGATGAACATCAGTCTTACGGGGAACAACACGAGGGAGAGTCATTACTGACAGAGTTTACATTATTGGTGAACGAACCCTTTACTGTGATTGGCCGCGCTGGAGAGTGTCTTTAACCCTTCGAGGGGAGTGTGCAGATGCTGACTCTAAAGTGCTCTTTGTGTAGATGTGACAGTCCCGAGAAGCTGAAGAGTCTTCTACCCAGACTAGAGCAGGAGCTGAAGGATTCTGGGAAGTTCAGGGACTTCTATCAGTTCACGTTTACCTTCGCCAAGAGCCCGGGTCAGAAGGCTTTAGGTGAGCGGCCGGCGTAGTGAACATCTGTGTGTGATGACCCGTGCAGTGACCCATGATCCTCTCTGTCTCAGATCTGGAGATGGCCCTGGCCTACTGGAACCTCGTTCTCACCGGACGCTTCAAGTTCCTGCAGCTCTGGAACACCTTCCTCCTGGTGCGTCACATGACCATAATCTATATATCAATATATATAATCAAACATAACGGATCTCCACTGCACACTGAACTAAACCAGTGCAACGATAATTGATATATAAATATCAATATTTTATATATAAATAACGTTTTTCTAAAATATATACATGCATGTATAATATAATAATTACACACAGCACACACACATTTATTATGTAAACACACACTTGTATTCTGGATGTGATGATCGCTGCACGGGTGTGTGTGTGTCAGTGGTGCTGTGTGTGCTGTGATGAGTGTGTGTGTGTGTCAGTGGTGCTGTGTGTGCTGTGATGAGTGTGTGTGTGTGTGAGTGCTGTGATGAGTGTGTGTGTCAGTGGTGCTGTGATGAGTGTGTGTGTGTGTGAGTGGTGCTGTGTGTGCTGTGATGAGTGTGTGTGTGTGAGTGCTGTGATGAGTGTGTGTCAGTGGTGCTGTGTGTGCTGTGATGAGTGTGTGTGTGTGAGTGCTGTGATGAGTGTGTGTGCTGTGATGACTGTGTGTGTGTGTGTGTGTCAGTGGTGCTGTGATGAGTGTGTGTGTGTGTGTGTCAGGGATGCTGTGATGAGTGTGTGTGTGTGTCAGTGGTGCTGTGATGAGGGTGGGTGTGTGTCAGTGATGTGTGTGTGTGTGTGTGTGTGTGTGTGTGTGTGTGTGTGTGTGTGTTAGGGGTGTAACGGTTCACAAAAATCACGGTTCGGTTCGTACCTCGGTTTTAAAGTCACGGTTCGGTACGTTTTCGATACAGCAAAAAGTAAGAAATGCCAGAGAAATTTCCCATTTGTTAAAAGAAAAAATATTTTTTTAAATAAGTGAGTTTTCCTTCATCTTGAAACTTTCAGGTTTATAAATGGGGGTCATCTTTGAAGGATGAACAAATAATGTTTTGGTCATCACATTAAAAAATAACATTTAAATATATGAAGAGTTCAGATGCAAAAGCCATTTGAAATTTTCTTTATTTTTATCAAGCTTGTATATTTAAGTTCAGTAATTTCACTTAAATGGCAATGAAGATTACCTATTAATTGTCATTTGAGTGAAATTACTGAACTTAAATATACAAGCTTCATAAAAATGATCATTCTAGAAGAAAATTTCAAATGGCTTTTGCATCTGAACTCTTCATATATTTATTTATATAATATTTGAGTTTTGAAGTGCTGGAAAAAGATGTGTTAAGTACTTGAAAGCATTTCACTATTCCAGCCAAACTGGTTACAGTTAGTGTTACTATATTAAATCCATGGTGAGTGTTGCTGGTCTGTGGACGTAAAGTATTACTAGTTCATTCACGGCACAATGTTTCTCCTGGTGTCCACGTCAGCGCTGTTTGATCTAATAGAGATCTACGGTTATTAACGGAGAAATGTGAATGCTTCTCACTAGATCTCGCAGCGATGTTATTACTTCAGTGGCGAACTCAAATGTTTTCTTTACTGGATCTCTTAGCGCTGTGTAGTTACAGTGTCGCTTGATCGAGATCGGCTCGCGCTGCACAGATGTTGCTGGTCCGAACTGATAATGGCCCGTGAAGCACAATATAATGAGTAGCGCAGTTTCGTTCCGCTTTCATTACGTTTGCCATTTGATGTCGCGCAACGCTGTGGTGATCGCGCCAGCGCGGATTTTGTCGGCAGGAAAAATAGTCCAAGGAATCATTCGGTTTGTATGCGCACCGAACCGGAAGCCTCGAACCGAAACGGTTCAATACGAATACATGTACCGTTACACCCCTAGTGTGTGTGTGTGTGTGTGTGTGTGTGTGTGTGTCAGTGATGCTGTGATGAGGGTGTGTGTGTCAGTGATGCTGTGATGAGGGGTGTGTGTGTGTGTGTGTGTCAGTGGTGCTGTGTGTGCTGTGATGAGGGTGTGTGTGTGTGTGTGTCAGTGGTGCTGTGTGTGCTGTGATGAGGGTGTGTGTGTGTGTGTGTGTGTTAGGGCTGTCAATCTTCCTCTATAATACTATTCGAATTCCATTCCTTATTTTATTTAATATTCGAATAATATTCGAATATTAAATGTTCAAATTCATCCTATTATTAATATTTACGACATTACTCAGGCTTATGGATCGCCAATGCCACTATAGCATGTGGTTGTTGTTACACGTTCTGTCCACTAGAGGGACATCTAACATTACAATTAACATTTTATTCGTGCTGAATATGGTTGAAGCGCTACCGATGGTTTTCGGCTAATATCTCTGCTAAAACACCACCAAAAATTCTGAAACTTATATCGTTCTTTTCAGTTCGACTAGGCGGTTCCAACGAGTTCGGTGCTCGCCAAATCCGTTGAGTTTTCACCGAGATATTTGCGCTTCACCGGCGCTTTTTTACGTTGTTGAACATTTACCATTTTTGACAGTATTGTTATGATGATACAGCGTGGATAACGTGCACAATTGTTTTACGATTCAAAAACTTTATTGTTCATCAGACGAAACAAAAGCATTTTCATTTTCACATGTGTGTAAGCCAAGGTGGCGAGAAAGGCAAGATTGCATACCGTAAAACTTCAAATAGTAGCCCGGGCTTTTATTTTCCCAAATCGTCGAACTGCACCGGCTTGTATTTGAGACAGATGTCTATATGAGACAGGCCTTTATAATTTAGTGTTGAGATGTTGTTCATTGAGGCCTAGAGTCTCTAATCTCTAAAAATATCCAAATGCTCCACGTGAAACTTCCGACCTTTTACTAGTATCGTGTCAATTGATTTTGATTAATATGCGCGAGGGAGAGAGGCCAAGACAGCGCTCGTGTTTGAAGACGTGAGAGTGCGCGCGGCCGGGGCTCTCTCTCTCTCTCTCTCTCTCTCTCTCTCTCTCTCTCTCTCTCTCTCTCTCTCTCTCTCTCTCTCTCTCTCTCTCTCTCTCTCTCTCTCTCTCTCTCTGCTCGTTATGCGCCCTGTCAGGCGCAGCAGTCATTCTAGTCTACACCGATCAAAAAAGGCTTTCGCGGGACAAACATTTGCGTTGGCGACCGCCAAAAAGCAGACGATCGCACGGGTTTTAGAGGATTAAATACAACCTGAAACTAAAAAACAGACCCGGCCTCTATTTGAGACCGGCCTTTATTTACCCAAACCTGCAGCCACACCAGGCGTAAAAGAGACGGCGTCTATTTGGGACTCGGCTATTATTTGAAGTTTTACGGTATAATTTTTTTTTTAAAAAATATACATAAAAAAAAACAATATTCGAATAGTAACTTCAGCATTCGAATAGTATTGATTTTTTTAATATTCGAATTATATTCGAATTTCGGAATTCGTTCCAACAGCCCTAGTGTGTGTGTGTGTGTCAGTGGTGCTGTGTGTGCTGTGATGAGTGTGTGTTTGTATGTGTGTGTGTCAGTGGTGCTGTGTGGTCTGTGATGTGTGTGTGTGTGTGTGTGTGTGTGTGTGTGTGTGTCAGTGGTGCTATGTGTGCTGTGATGAATGTGTGTGTGTGTGTCAGTGGTGCTATGTGTGCTGTGATGAATGTGTGTGTGTGTGTCAGTGGTGCTGTGTGGTCTGTGATGAGTGTGTGTGTGTGTGTGTGTGTGTGTGTGTGTGTGTGTGTGTCAGTGGTGCTGTGTGTGCTGTGATGAGTGTGTGTGTGTGTGTGTGTGTGTGTGTGTGTGTGTTATGATGAGTGTGTGTGTGTGTGTGTGT
>JARWKJ010000005.1:272500-302500 GCA_029959095.1 Rhinichthys osculus | reverse complement strand
CCTCTGCATGACTCTCACACACACACACACACACACACACACACACACACACACACACACACACACACACACACACCTGATAACAGACCCAGAATAGAGCTAGCCGTCCGTGACACGCGATAATCTCCGGGACAGGACTGTCGTGACGGGCTTCAGGGAAGATCCAGCGGGAGCCTGAGGTCCAACCGCAAATAACCCTTTCACAAAAACAGTCTATTAGCGTTTGTTTATTCATAACTTTGCCAGAATGTTCTGAGAAGTTCCCTGAGACTAACCCAGATAAACAGCCCGTCGTATATCAGAGTCCCTTTGAAAACTAACGCATAATATTGCGTTCCTGGTTGCCATTATATTTCTAAAACAATAATATCTTTTACCTAAAGTAATATTGACTAACTATGTATCATTTGAAAGCTTACAATCTCTAGTTTTCATATTCGGTGGCTGTTTTTTTCAAATAGATTACAGAGGAGCAGTATTTTATCAATTTGCAACAAGAATATTTAATATTCATTAGGCGTGTTTAGGCCTTTATTTTGAAATAGCTATTTCATGAAAGATTGGTAGAAACTTCAGTTTGTTTTCATGCCAAGAGTTCAAAAGATAACAACAATTCAATTTTATGAGGAAAAAAAGGTCTGAAAATGTTTTAAATATAAAGAAAAGTTTTATGGATTATCGATTAGTGACGCGGCGCGAGCTATAACGCACATATGTGCTCTTTTAACGCGTTTATTAGAGGTTGCATTCAAATCAAATACTGCCCAACCATCCATACTACTTCTGAATAGGATGTCTACTTCATAAATTGTATGAAAATGGTTCAGATCACTCAAAAGACATATGGAAATGGAGGCGCCCGCATGTGGTCAGTAATAGTCTGGCTGTCCATCTTCTAGTGAAAAAGTTATTGCGCCCAAATTAAATCTCTCTGAAGCTCATTTATTGAGATGTCAACCTAAAACTTGTTCAGATTTTTGGCTTTCATTTTCTTGCAGTTTAAGAGTAAAATATATTTCGTAATATATATACACTCACCTAAAGGATTACCTGTTCAATTTCTCATTAATGCAATTATCTAATCAACCAATCACATGGCAGTTGCTTCAATGCATTTAGGGGTGTGGTCCTGGTCAAGACAATCTCCTGAACTCCAAACTGAATGTCAGAATGGGAAAGAAAGGTGATTTAAGCAATTTTGAGCGTGGCATGGTTGTTGGTGCCAGACGGGCCGGTCTGAGTATTTCACAATCTGCTCAGTTACTGGGATTTTCACGCACAACCATTTCTAGGGTTTACAAAGAATGGTGTGAAAAGGGAAAAACATCCAGTATGCGGCAGTCCTGTGGGCGAAAATGCCTTGTTGATGCTAGAGGTCAGAGGAGAATGGGCCGACTGATTCAAGCTGATAGAAGAGCAACTTTGACTGAAATAACCACTCGTTACAACCGAGGTATGCAGCAAAGCATTTGTGAAGCCACAACATGCACAACCTTGAGGCGGATGGGCTACAACAGCAGAAGACCCCACCGGGTACCACTCATCTCCACTACAAATAGGAAAAAGAGGCTACAATTTGCAAGAGCTCACCAAAATTGGACAGTTGAAGACTGGAAAAATGTTGCCTGGTCTGATGAGTCTCGATTTCTGTTGAGACATTCAGATGGTAGAGTCAGAATTTGGCGTAAACAGAATGAGAACATGGATCCATCATGCCTTGTTACCACTGTGCAGGCTGGTGGTGGTGGTGTAATGGTGTGGGGGATGTTTTCTTGGCACACTTTAGGCCCCTTAGTGCCAATTGGGCATCGTTTAAATGCCACGGCCTACCTGAGCATTGTTTCTGACCATGTCCATCCCTTTATGGCCACCATGTCCCCATCCTCTGATGGCTACTTCCAGCAGGATAATGCACCATGTCACAAAGCTCGAATCATTTCAAATTGGTTTCTTGAACATGACAATGAGTTCACTGTACTAAAATGGCCCCCACAGTCACCAGATCTCCAATAGAGCATCTTTGGGATGTGGTGGAACGGGAGCTTCGTGCCCTGGATGTGCATCCCACAAATCTCCATCAACTGCAAGATGCTATCCTATCAATATGGGCCAACATTTCTAAAGAATGCTTTCAGCACCTTGTTGAATCAATGCCACGTAGAATTAAGGCAGTTCTGAAGGCGAAAGGGGGTCAAACACAGTATTAGCATGGTGTTCCTAATAATCCTTTAGGTGAGTGTATTTTATATAAAATATAAATAATTATATTTTTACATTGTACATTTTCATACTCAAACTTTTGTTCTGTTTCACTTTCATTTCACTTCTACAATAATCTGGCAAATGTCTTCTTTAAAACAAGACCAACCACAGGTTTATATTCCAAAGCATTCTAGTGATTTGTATGTCTATAAGGGGGGGCAGACTTAGTTACTTTTTTTTTTATAACAAAAAAGTGATATTTTTGGGCAAATGTAAAGGCCTTTACTCACCAAAATTGAAATACTAAGGTTGAAGGAAATGCATAATTGAAAGAATACGCAGGAGCGCAACGTTCAACACTTCACCAATAAAAACAAGATCAGAAACAAATACGTGGGTCAATAATAATGCATATTTCTATAATTTGCCGTTATGCTGATCAGAAGTTGAGGGAGGGGTCACTTGCTCAATCTCATTTCTATAGTGTTCTGCAGTGAAATATGAGCCACTCATGAGATTCTCAGCTTCAGGGCTGAAAGTTACTGTGAAAGTAAAGCATTACAACATTGCGTTACTCCCTTAAACAGTTACTCATTGCGTTACTCAATTACTTTTTAAGAACAAACCTTTCAGCTGTTCTGCAGAACTGAAGAATACAGGAGAGGAACGTGCAACACCACCAATAAAAACTAAAAATCTAAAGTCATTTCTGCTTATGGTTTACTGAATCATGGAAGGACAGAAGCAAGTGCATTGGTCAATAAAGTGAGATTAAATGCATTAAAATATTTGTTTTATTTAACATTAATTATTGCAGGTTTGTTTAGTTTTCTGATTTTGCATTTCACTGACTTTTCATTTTGAGGAATACTGACTCTTTTTTTGTGCAAGTGAGATTAGTCAATGCTCACATTTAGTCTAGAACTACACTAACCATCCTGTTTACACACACACACACACACACACACACACACACACGGTTTCTCTCAGCATGAGGACAGGGGAGCTGTCAGTTCTGGGAAAGCAAAGTAACTTGCGCTACTTATTTTAAAAAAAGTAACTCAGATATTTTGTTGTAAATTGAAAAGTAATGTGTTACTTCACTAGTTACTTGAAAAAGTAATCTGATTACATAACTCGAGTTACTAGTAATGCGTTACACAACACTGTCAGTGTCATGTATCGATAATGCCGAGTCTGCAGAAGTTAATCAGTGGCTAATTGAGCTTCAGTTCATGGAGACAGGAGAGTGTGTGTGTGTGTGTGTGTGTGTGTGTGGCCTTCATCTGTTTGCTGTCGCGGCCCCTGAGGAGCCCTAATGCGCTCGAATGCCTTCCATCCACACACACAAACACACACACACTGTAATCAGCTGCGGTTAATCACGGCTAAACTAGTCCTGACACATGACTACCGCTGCGGATGCCAGTCGTGCTCCAGCAGCCGTGGGATTTGATCGTGTGTGTGTGTGTGTGTCCTCAGATTACTGGTGTCTGGAGGATCTGTACCGGGAGCTGGTGCGGCTCTATGTGGAGGCCATGGTGTGTCTGCAGGGTCGGGCCCCGGGGCCCAGCACCGCTCAGGGATGCGCAAACCTCAAGCCCAACAACTTCCTGCTAGCCTGGCACACGCCGTTCAACGAGAAGGGTTCGCCAACACACACACACTCACTCTCACACACATCACACACACACACACACACACAACATCAGCCTCTTCATCCTCGCGCTCCGTGACTCATCCTGACACACAGCCCTGGAATTACACTTTTTTCTTTTTTTGTGCAGAAAGGTTGTTTTATTTCATTTTGATAATATTATTTATATTTTAAAATTTTTGGGGGCTATTTTTGGTTATTTTTATTTTTATTTGCCTTTAAATTACTAGATTTGATCAATAAATAATAAATAAATAGTAATTTAAGCACATTCCTCACATTCTTAAATAAAAAAAAAACTCACAATTTCATGCATAACCCTTTTAATTCAGCTCTACATATCTTACATTGGGAGTCTTTGACCTCTTGTGGAATATAATAATAACTCATGACATTTGATGCCTCTAGATGGGCTTATAGCTCTATATGGAGCAGAGGAGCTGTTCCGCTGGGTCCTAAAGCCAGTTTCTCTTCAGTGTGCGCTCACACACACATCTACACATTATACACTCATTTATTGGTAAAGTTTTAGCATTTTTAGGTTTGTCTGTGTGTACTGAAGCATTCCACTTATTCCTAAGGGGCTCAGATTGACCCGATTTGTTACTTTTTTTTTATTTCAACCACAACACTCCTCAAATCCATAAAAAAAAATTGTGTGTATTCGTGGTTCAAGTGCGAAAAAAGTCCTGGGGTCTTGGACCCCTCTGATGAACACTACATTTAAAAAAGCGTTTGTGGTGAAGCTGCCGAGGGAGGCTGAGATGTGTGTGTGTGCAGAAGCGCGGGGTCAGATCTGCTTCTGTTGCTCCTGCAGGGTCGGGTCACGGAGCGGCGACTAAAGCCATGTGTGTGGGGATGCGCTACTGGCAGCCGGAGCGGCTGGACACGCTGGTGGAGGTCAGCGTCGAGACGGGCCGCATGACCCACAATCACCCCATCGGTGCGCAGCCATTACCATTACCATTACCATTCTGCTTATCGATTCCTAATTCCGATTCCAATTAGGAAAAAAAAAAACTTAGATATCATTCACATTTAGTCTTATTGCAAAACATTTAATTGTAGCTGAATATCATAAACAGAAATCAACAGGCTAAAGAACACTTTGCCTGTGGTTTAAAAACACCATAGAAAGCAACTAGCCGAACTAATATACATTTCAAGCATTATTAAAGACAATAAACACTCAGTAATTTAAAAAGAACAGATAAAAAATTAGCAATCGCAATGGGTAGATACAACTGAACAAAGACACGATTGAAATAAAGTGTTTTAAGATTTTTTAGTTATTCAGGTTCAGAAACTGTAATCAAATGTACAATAACACTGCACTTTATAAATAAAATATACATAACAAATATAGTTACAGAAGTTATTCAGTGAAGAACGAGTGAATCTTCTCTGTGTTGTGTTGTGTGATTAGTGTTATTATAGAGACGGCAGCAGGAATATCAGCGCTGTCACTTTAAGAGCTGCTCTATAGTTACTCACGCCTGCACTGAACACAGAGTCTCACGCTTGAAAACTCATATTGAAATGCTCACAAAGGAATCGATAAGAGGAATCGAAAGTTTAATTTTATAACAAGTATCCGATTCCTGGCCTCAAGTCATCGCTTCCGAACCCTACAGGTGAGCATGACCTCACGAGGACCAGCGTCCCTCACTCCTTCACTGATGTGTGTGTGTGTGTGTGTGTGTTCTGTGTGTGTGTGTGTGTGTGTGTGCGGGTGTGTGTGTGCGGGTGTGTGTGTGTGCGGGTGTGTGTGTGTGTGTGTGTGTGTGTGTGTGTGTGTGTGTGTGTGTGTGTGCGGGTGTGTGTGTGTGCGGGTGTGTGTGTGTGTGTGTGCGGGTGTGTGTGTGTGTGTGTGCGGGTGTGTGTGTGTGTGTGTGTGTGTGTGTGTGTGTGCGGGTGTGTGTGTGTGCGGGTGTGTGTGTGTGCGGGTGTGTGTGTGTGTGTGTGTGTGTGTGTGTGTTCTGTGCGCAGGGTTCCTGGGCTCTCTCTGCACCGCTCTCTTCGCTTCATTCGCTATCCAGGGCAGACCTCTGCAGAGCTGGGGTCGCGACCTCTTGACCCTGATTCCCAGAGCCGAGGAATACTGCAGGAAGACCATCCGACACATGGCAGGTGAGACGCGAGAACACGGAGAACACTTGATCAGGGTTGGGGAAGTTACTTTGAAAAGTAATGCATTACAATATTGCGTTACTTAGTTATTTTTTATGAAAAATAATGCGTTATATTACTTTTGCATTACTTTTTCTCAGCTGACCTGGGCTGGGCTTGCTTATTTGTTTTTTAATAACAACTAAAAAAGTTATAATTTTTGCAAACGTTAAGGCCCTTTCATACCAAAAGTGTACAGAAGATGTGGAGTACAGTAGAATACAGTAGCGAACAGTAGAGTACAGTAGAGAACAGTAGAGTACAGTAGCGAACAGTAGAGTACAGTAGAGAACAGTAGAGTACAGTAGAGTACAGTAGTGAACAGTAGAGAACAGTAGAGTACCGTAGCGAACAGTAGAGTACAGTAGAGTACAGTAAAGAACAGTAGAGAACAGTAGAGAACAGTAGAGTACAGTAGAGTACAGTAGAGTACAGTAAAGAACAGTAGAGAACAGTAGAGAACAGTAGAGTACCGTAGCGAACAGTAGAGTACAGTAGAGGACAGTAAAGAACAGTAGAGAACAGTAGAGTACAGTAGAGGACAGTAGAGCACAGTAGAGTACAGTAGAGTACAGTAGAGTACAGTAGAGTACAGTAGAGGACAGTAAAGAACAGTAGAGAACAGTAGAGAACAGTAGAGTACCGTAGCGAACAGTAGAGTACAGTAGAGTACCGTAGCGAACAGTAGAGTACAGTAGAGCACAGTAGTGTACAGTAGAGTACAGTAGAGTACAGTAGAGTACAGTAGAGTACAGTAGAATACAGTAGAGTACAGTAGAGTACAGTAGAATACAGTAGAGTACAGTAGAGTACCGTAGAGTACCGTAGAGTACAGTAGTGTACAGTAGAGTACAGTAGAGTACAGTGGAACACAGTAGAGAACAGTAGAGTACAGTAGCGAACAGTAGAGTACAGTAGAGTACAGTAGAGGACAGTAGAGCACAGTAGTGTACAGTAGAGTACAGTAGAGTACAGTGGAGAACAGTAGAGTACAGTAGCGAACAGTAGAGCACAGTAGTGTACAGTAGAGTACAGTGGAATACAGTAGAGAACAGTAGAGTACAGTAGCGAACAGTAGAGCACAGTAGAGCACAGTAGAGTGCAGTAGTGTACAGTAGTGTACAGTAGAATACAGTAGAGAACAGTAGAGTACAGTAGCAAACAGTAAAGTACAGTAGAGTACAGTAGAGTGCAGTAGAGTACAGTAGAGAACAGTAGAGTACAGTAGAGTACAGTAGCGAACAGTAAAGTACAGTAGAGTACAGTAGAGTGCAGTAGAGTACAGTAGAGAACAGTAGAGTACAGTAGCGAACAGTGGAGTACAGTAAAGTACAGTAAAGTACAGTAGAGTACAGTAGAGAACAGTAGAGTACAGTAGCGAACAGTAAAGTACAGTGGAGTACAGTAAAGTACAGTAGAGTACAGTAGAGTACAGTAAAGTACAGTAGAGTACAGTAGAGTGCAGTAGTGTACAGTGGTGTACAGTGGAATACAGTAGAGAACAGTGGAGTACAGTAGAGTACAGTGGAATACAGTAGAGAACAGTAGAGTACAGTAGCGAACAGTAAAGTACAGTAGAGTACAGTAGAGTGCAGTAGTGTGCAGTGGTGTACAGTAGAGTACAGTAGAGTACAGTAGAGTACAGTAGAGAACAGTAGAGTACAGTAGAGCACAGTAGAGAACAGTAGTGTACAGTAGAGTACAGTGGTGCACAGTAGAGTACAGTAGAGAACAGTAGAGTGCAGTATAGTGCAATAGAGTACAGTAGAGTACAGTAGAGAATAGTAGAGTACAGTAGAGTACAGTAGAGGACAGTAGAGTACAGTATAGTACAGTAGAGTACAGTAGAGTGCAGTAGAGTGCAGTAGAGTACAGTATAGTACAGTAGAGTAGATATATATTACAGTAGAGTACAGTAGAGTGCAGTAGAGTGCAGTAGAGTACAGTATAGTACAGTAGAGTAGATATATATTACAGTAGAGTACAGTAGAGTACAGTAGAGGACAGTAGAGTACAGTATAGCACAGTAGAGTACAGTAGAGTGCAGTATAGTACAGTAGAGTACAGTAGAGGACAGTAGAGTACAGTATAGTACAGTAGAGTACAGTAGAGTGCAGTATAGTGCAATAGAGTACAGTAGAGTACAGTAGAGAATAGTAGAGTACAGTAGAGTACAGTATAGTACAGTAGAGTACAGTAGAGTGCAGTATAGTACAGTAGAGTACAGTAGAGTGCAGTATAGTGCAATAGAGTACAGTAGAGTACAGTAGAGAATAGTAGAGTACAGTAGAGTACAGTATAGTACAGTAGAGTACAGTAGAGTGCAGTATAGTACAGTAGAGTACAGTAGAGTACAGTAGAGGACAGTAGAGTACAGTATAGTACAGTAGAGTACAGTAGAGTGCAGTATAGTGCAATAGAGTACAGTAGAGTACAGTAGAGAATAGTAGAGTACAGTAGAGTACAGTATAGTACAGTAGAGTAGATATATATTACAGAGTTACTTGTAATGCGCTCTCCAACACTGGTCTGATGAGTGTTCTGCTGTCCAGAATACCAGGAGAAGTGGTTTTACTTCGAGGCCAAGTGGCAGTTTTATCTGGAGGAGAGAGGGATCGAAGACGGAGAGAGGAAAGCCACGATCCCGGAGCGATACGACGCAGAAGAGACAGACAAGGTCAAACACACACACATCTGGATTAAACACAATAAGAAAAATCATAATTATGATAGCTGTGTGTGTGTGTGTGTGTGTGTGTGTGTGTGCGCAGATGTTCTAGTACTGATGCGTGTGTGTGTGTGTGTGTGTGTGTGTGTGTGTGTGTGTGTGTGTGTGTGTTCAGATGTTCTAGTACTGATGTGTGTGTGTGTGTGTTCAGATGTTCTAGTACTGATGTGTGTGTGTGTGTGTGTGTGTGTGCAGATGTTCTAGTACTGATGCGTGTGTGTGTGTGTGTGTGTGTGCAGATGTTCTAGTACTGATGTGTGTGTGTGTGTGTGTGTTCAGATGTTCTAGTACTGATGTGTGTGTGTGTGTGTGTGTTCAGATGTTCTAGTATTGATGTGTGTGTGTGTGTGTGTGTGTGTGTGTTCAAATGTTCTAGTACTGATGTGTGTGTGTGTGTGCAGATGTTCTAGTACTGATGCGTGTGTGTGTGTGTGTGTGTGTGCAGATGTTCTAGTACTGATGTGTGTGTGTGTGTGTGTGTGTGTGTGTTCAGATGCTCTAGTACTGATGTGTGTGTGTGTGTGTGTTCAGATGTTCTAGTATTGATGTGTGTGTGTGTGTGTGTGTGTGTGTTCAAATGTTCTAGTACTGATGTGTGTGTGTGTGTGTGTGCAGATGTACAAGCGGTGGAGTTCTGAAGGCTGCCCGGGTCGCAGGGGTCACGACGCCCCCATGATCGCGTACGACGCTCTGCTCGGCGCCGGCTCCAGCTGGGACGAGCTGTGTAAGCGGGCCGTGTTCCACGCAGGTCAGGCGCGTCTCGACTCGCGGCGCACAGAGCGCTCACGGTTTCACATGCGGCCTTAAGCCTCGGTGCTCTCGCGTGTCGCGCAAATCACAGACATTTTATATTTTATTTTAATGAAATTAATGTACTATTGTAGTTCGATAATGTTTTTTATTTCATATTTTGTATTTTTAGGGGATTTTATGGCACTAAATTATATTTACGCTGTATTTATAATACATTTATTCACTTTTTGCGCATAGACCTGAACATTTAATTTCCAACTTAAACTGTGGCTTTAGAGCGACAGACTGAAGTTTGATCTCTTCTCAAAGACGACACCCGGCAGATTATTGCTGAAGTGGAAAAAGTTTTAAAAAGTGAACTTAAAAAAAGTTACAGAATTTTACGTTTATTATAATAATTAATTAGTTACATTTATATAGCGCTTTTCACATTTTTCATATTGTTATGAAAAATGTGCAAAAACACTATTTTAATTTTTTTATGAAATATACATTTTCAAAAGCATTTTTTACTCTAAAACTGTGAGAAAATCAAAGCCATAAATCTAAACAAGTTGTGTTCTCTCAGTAAATGAGCGTCAGTGAGAGTGTGTTCGGCTGCAGTTCCAAACGCTTCCACTAGAGGAAACTCTCACTCATTTCCAATGCGCGAGCAGCACAAGCGTGACTGATGTTTTCAGGACCATTTAACCGGTTCAGATCATGTCCATTATTTTTTGTGTGTGTTCACACAGCGAGTGCAAAAACCTTTACCAAGTTTCGTACCATTCCAATTAAAAAATTTCCGTCAAAAGTGACCGAAGAGCACCAGAGGCTTAAATGAATGTAATAAGTAATAGCCAGAATGTACATCAGTTATTACCCAGAATCCCTCAGGGCAGCAGCTTTAGAGGTTCACTGACCCGTGTCTTGCAGGCGAGGGCAGTGCGACGGGTCTGATCGCCGGATCTCTGTTCGGTTTGCTCTACGGGATCAGTCCGGTTCCAGTCGGACTCTATCAGGATCTGGACAAAAGGGAGAAACTGGAGGATCTGGGAGGCCGGCTGTACCGAGCGGCGTCAGTAGAGAAGTAAAGCTGGACGAGTCTGTCCGTCACACGCCTAGAGTTAAACACACATGATTATACTCAACATGCAGTGTTGGAAAATATACTAAAGTAATAAAAGTTATCTTTCTGCATTCGGTCGACTAAATAATATTTACAGATACAACTTTTGATTTTATTAATGTATTAGTAAATGCTGACGTTAATAAGATAAATGCTTTAGAAGTATTTTCCATTGTTAGTGAATTAGTTAACCAATGTGAACAAATTAAACCTAACCCAATCTAACAAGTTACTTGAGTGAGGCGCCAAACTCTTCTGTGCTGTAAACTCTCTGACTGTGATCGGCTGGCTGTTTAAACATCATTAAATCTAATAAAAATGGTTTCTCTTGTTTATTAGCATATCAAACATGTCTCATTATACCAGTTAAAGGAGTTTACGGGAGAAGGGGTGTGGTCAGAGCGGTGGTGGGCGGGGCTAGTCCAGTGACTGACACTGCTCAGTTCATTCATTCAGAGATTACAGATTCATTTGAAGTCTTATCTATGAACTCTTTCCTTCACTGACTCACTGAACATAAAACACTTTCCCCAGAATCTTAATTAAAGACTTTTAATTGGCTTCGTCAACAACTCTAGATAATGTGCACAGCCCTTTCCTCTAGCTGATGATGTCACATGTATTAACCTGTTAACTGTCACCGCTCTTTCTGATCACAGATCTGAACCTAAAGGGTTGTACTTCAGGTTGTACTTGGCTTTTTATTTGACATTAACATTGGCTTTCAGTAACCTTTTTACTACATAAGTACGACTTTTTGTCATTATTATGACTTATCTTATTATTTTGCCTTTTTATCTCATAATGACTTAGTATCTTATAACTTTTACTTTTTATGTAAAGCAAATGCACTGAACTAAACATTTACACACTAAACAACAAAATAATTTGGCCTTTAAAACCGCTAGAAAATCGAAGCTGTACGTCGTCTAACCAGGTGGTGTTCCAAATTTGAAGTTAATTGAGCTGATAGACGGATTTAAAGTACCGTTTTCATGGTAGTGCAATGTTCAGAACGGGTGTGTAAGCTTTACGAATTTTACCTGATGATGATTACTAGAATATGTGGCTCCACAGAAACACACTTTTACTCCACAGATCTCAGAGAGACGGCTGGTCGTCCTCCGTCGTCTCGGCGCTGGACCGGCGAGCCGTGAAGCGACTGATTCTGGATCGCTCAACGCTTCCGGAGGTCAGGATGATCCTGGAGGATCTTCTGCTTTTCCAGACCCGGGATCCTCCAGCTTCTCCTCCAGCGCGAGCCGGTCCTCGTCTCTCCTCCTTCCAGCTCCTGCGCTCCAGGTTTCTGAAGAGCGAACAGAAGCCGCTGGTCTCCCGCAGACGAGAAGTGGGATCTCTGAAGAACAGAGAACGTCACATTATCGACGTGAACGGGATGAGAGCCAATCCAAGACCTGGGATAAAGAGAAAAGCCTCCCGGGTTCAGGAGGTGCTGGACAGATTTGCAGCAGCGGCGGAGAAGAAGGACGTGAAGAAACGAACACACACGCGAAACACAAGCACGTTAAGCAGCATCATCAACGCGTTCGAGACTCTAAACCATTCGACACACAAGATTAAGAAACGCAACAGCAAATCAAATCATGCGCCTGATGTATTGAAGCAACACAGACGTCAAAGAGGAGCACAGGACCTGAGTGAGGCCTTCAGCCCAGAGATAAGTGAGAGACGGCTCCTGAATCCTGAGGTTTGGACTTACTCGATGAAACCTCTGGGAGAGACTTTAGAAACGGACACACAGGTCCTACAGGAGCCGAGAGGAGATCTGCCGCAAGTCACAACCTCAGAACACAAGCAGGAGCGTTCAGAAGAAGAGCGTTCAGAAGAAGAGCGTTCAGGAGAGCGTTCAGAAATGTGTTCAGAAATGCGTTCAGAAATGCGTTCAGAAATACGTTCAGAAATGTGTTCAGAAGAGACTTCAGGAGAGCCTTCAGAAATGCGTTCAGAAGAGCGTTCAGAAATGCGTTCAGAAATGCGTTCAGAAGAGCGTTCAGAAGAGCGTTCAGAAGAGCGTTCAGAAATGCGTTCAGAAATGCGTTCAGAAGAGCGTTCAGAAATGCGTTCAGAAATGCGTTCAGAAATGCGTTCAGAAATGCGTTCAGAAGAGCCTTTAGAAGAGCATTCAGAAATGCGTTCAGAAATGTGTTCAGAAGAGCCTTTAGAAGAGCATTCAGAAATGCGTTCAGAAATGCGTTCAGAAATGTGTTCAGAAGAGCCTTTAGAAGAGCATTCAGAAATGCGTTCAGAAGAGCGTTCAGAAATGCGTTCAGAAATGCGTTCAGAAAAGCGTTCAGAAATGCGTTCAGAAATGCATTCAGAAGAGACTTCAGGAGAGCCTTCAGAAATATGTTCAGAAATTTGTTCAGGAGAGCCTTCAGTAATGCGTTTAGAAGAGCTTTCAGAAATGCGTTCAGAAATGCGTTCAGAAGAGCCTTCAGAAATGCGTTCAGAAGAGCTTTCAGAAATGCGTTCAGAAATGCGTTCAGAAGAGCCTTCAGAAATGCGTTCAGAAGAGCCTTCAGTAATGCGTTTAGAAGAGCTTTCAGAAATGCGTTCAGAAATGCGTTCAGAAGAGCCTTCAGAAATGCGTTCAGAAGAGCCTTCAGAAATGCGTTCAGAAGAGCTTTCAGAAATGCGTTCAGAAGAGACTTCAGGAGAGCCTTTAGAAATACGTTCAGAAATTTGTTCAGGAGAGCCTTCAGTAATGCGTTTAGAAGAGCTTTCAGAAATGCGTTCAGAAAAGCGTTCAGAAATGCGTTCAGAAATGCATTCAGAAGAGACTTCAGGAGAGCCCTCAGAAATATGTTCAGAAATTTGTTCAGGAGAGCCTTCAGTAATGCGTTTAGAAGAGCTTTCAGAAATGCGTTCAGAAATGCGTTTAGAAGAGCCTTCAGAAATGCGTTTAGAAGAGCTTTCAGAAATGCGTTCAGAAATGCGTTCAGAAGAGAGTTCAGAAATGCGTTCAGAAATGCATTCAGAAGAGCTTTCAGAAATGCGTTCAGGAGAGTCTTTAGAAATGCGTTCAGAAATGTGTTCAGAAGAGACTTCAGGAGAGCCTTCAGAAATGCGTTTAGAAGAGCCTTCAGAAATGCGTTTAGAAGAGCCTTCAGAAATGCGTTCAGAAATGCGTTCAGAAGAGAGTTCAGAAATGCATTCAGAAGAGCCTTCAGAAATGCGTTCAGAAGAGCCTTCAGAAATGCGTTCAGAAATGCGTTCAGAAATGCGTTTAGATATGCGTTCAGAAGAGCGAAGTCTCGCTTTAAACACCCGTTTCTCAACCGAAACTCTCCCGGACGACGAGCCGCTCTCGGTCAGCCTGAGCTCATCACGACGCCCTGATGGAGAACAGGACGAGGATCTTCATTTCTCCTCAGATGTCGGTGCTTCCGACAGACAGGTTTCCCTTCCAGGAATGAATGGGGAGAACGCATGTCATCCTTCAACAGGAGAAACAGCGAAGTACAGGAGCATCAACTACTGCGACCCTTCAGTGAGACGCTCCTACATCCCGAAAACCATCCGCTTCACCGACACCTTCAACTTCTGAAGACTCGTACATGCATTTCATTGTTTATTATACCAAAAATATAAACTTTCTATGTTGCATATGGTCATAATGTTCTGGCAAGGTTCTCTCTAAGCTATGAACAAACGCTCCCCCAGTAACGTTAATAGAACATTCTCAAAAATTCACCAGAGCATTCACTGCACCCACGAATCCTCAGTCTGTCTCCTCTCTCCCAGCCACTGTTCCTCAGTGGCTTTAAGCGATCTCTCCGGGCCAGTTACTGCAACGAGACACAGGTGTTTGTCCTTATGCACTTGTCCTACTTACACACCGCTCGTCGTCAGGCTCTCTCTCCCGTTGCAGACCTCGCTGAACCACGCCCGCCTCGCCACATAACCCCACCGCCCGACTCAGGCCGGGGAGCCATCCATTTCTGGAGTGGAAGTCAGCCACAGCCATCTGCGCCCCGGTCTGTGGACCACCTTGAACTTAAGGCTAGATCACCAACGGGTGATCCGCGAGTTAGTATCCTTCATGCAGTGGAGCCACTGTAGGGGGGCGTGGTCCGAACAGAGAGTGAATTCCCGTCCCAGGAGATAGTAGCGGAGGGTGAGAACGGTCCATCTGACCATGGTGAAAGCCTGCAGACACGACTGCGTCCACTGGACGGGATCTGGAGCTTCCTTTTTAGTGAGGTCAGTCAGCGGGCTGGTGAGGTCCGAAGAATTAGGTACAAACCTTCTATAATATCCCGCCAGCCCCAGGAACTGCCTCACCCCCTTTTTGGTCTTGGGTCTCGGTAAATCACTTACTAATTTGGGGACGCACCTGCCCGTCACCCAAGTGGAAGCCCTGACCTCCACATGCCCAATCGCACACTTATTCGGATTGCCTAGTTGATCAAGGAGCTCGTCAACCCGCAGCATTGGATAGGCCTTGCGATCATCCACACAGAATCGCACGAGTCGTCGGTTTTAGGGACTAAAGCTATCGGGCTCGCCCAATTACTGTAGGATTCTTCTATTACCCCCATTTCTAGTATTGCCTCTTATTCCATCTGAACTGCCTTTTTTTTGTGTTCAGGTAAGCGATATGGCCGGCTGCGCATCACGATGCCCGGATCCGTCTCAATGTGGTGCTGAATGAGATTCGTTCGACCGGGTAGGGGCGAGAACACGTCTGCAAAATTTGCTTGCAACCTGGCTATGTCAGTGAGTTGCAACGCCAAGAGGTGGTCTCCTCCCGGGGCCTGAGCGAAAGATTGGTTTTTGGTACTCACTTCTGGCTTAAGATCCTCCTCTCCCGTTACTGTCGTTGCAACCTCACTGACTCAGCCTCACTACATTTTTTTTAGGAGGTTGAGGTGATATATTTGATGTGCCCCGTTCCTATCCGATCTAACCACCTCATTATTGAGATCTCCAACTCGTCTTGTGACCTCGAACGGCCCTTGCCACTTGCCACGACAAGCGGCACACCACCTGCGCACATTCTTGTGAATGCCCGGGCAGAAAAATCGGGTCATTAAACGATTTAAGGTTGCTGCCTGTCCCAAATGCCCTGCCATAGGGTTACAGTGAGCCGCCTGGAAAAGTATTTCCCGACGGCTCTTCGGAACTAACTACTGAGTTGTATCTTGCTTTATCTGAGTGTCTTGTGTCACTCGATACAACTTATCTTTTAAAATAACAAAAAAGGATAAGTGAGCGGTCGTGCAGGTTGGAGAAGCTGCCCGTCGATTGACTGGACCTATTCAAATGCATTTTTCAGCGACTCATCCTGGGACTGTTCCATGGGAAATCATTGCGCTCTGTAAGGATTAGCCTTTCAACAGCGCTCCGTTCCCCTGGCTCTGGTCCCAGCGGTCCCGGCTCAGCTTACCCTAACTGTGCGACTACGCCCTTTCCCAGCACTCAGTTCTCCCAAGAGAGAAACCCCAATAAATAACTAAATGCTGGCCAATTTGTTCCCAAAATTAGCGAATGTCTGAGGTGTGGACTAACTGCGGCCTCCACACTATGATTTTTCCCCCCTAAATTGAATCAATACAGGCATTACGGGATATTTTACCACATCCCCGTGCACTCACCTTACCGAAACCATGCAGCTGTTATCCAATCCCTCAGGTTGAATCAAGCTATGATGAATGGAGGTTTGATTACATCCTGAATCCACCTAAGCTTGATAAGTACCCCCCTTAATACTCACAGGTATTCGGTACAACCCAGCCTGATCGAGGGCAGCCGGCAGTGCGTCTGGGACCCGGACCAGGGTCCCCACCTCCATCACCGGACACCTGTCAGTAAAATGTCCCGTGTCCCCTCAACGCCAACAGGCCGGCCCATGCTTCCCCGCCACCCTAATGGCAGGGAGTGGGTCAAGGTATTGGCGCAGAGAGTGGAGGAACGGGGCTGGACATATGCCTAACCCTGACTCGCCAGCTGCACCTCTCCTCCATCGGGTTGGAGCCCTCGGTGGGAGGCTTCTGCGGGTCCTGGGAAACGGGACAGGGCGAGAGGTGAAGAGAGAGAGAGAGAGGAACAGAGGATGAGAGAGAGACAGAATGTAGGGGTTCGCCGACCCCGGGGCATGCCCCTCATCTGGGTCCTCCGCCAGTCTTTGGCAGCCGGGCGATGAACTGCTCCAGCCCCTTCTGGTCCACGTTGCTTCCCTCAATCACAAATGCTTGAGCCATTTAGAGCAGGATGGATTCCGATTGGCTGCCAATGTTTTTATCGTTCACCTGCTGAAAAACTAAATCGTTCTGACAGTGATTCCAACTATATGTTCCTCTGTGCCGTTATCTTTATCGTTATTCATGTGAACGATTAATCGTTTAACCCTCTGGGGTTCCTCATTTTAGACTCACACTCAGGACCTTCGGGTCAAAAATGACCCGGAGGGCGGCATTAAGATACATTTTATTTGAGTAAAATCAATGAAATATATTTTTGTTCAATAATATTTGTTCTTTTCTTCTTTGGTGTTTTGAGATAATTTTATAATTTATAATTAATATTTATGCAATAATTAAGACCCATTTTTTCCCATTGAATTTAATAGAAAACTTATATATATATATAATTAAAAAAAAATTGTATTAAAGCTGTATTTCATTTTAGAGTCAAGTCTAGACCTCATGAAAGCAATTTTTGAAATGAGATCGGAGCCATCTGGTGGACACACTGAGCATTTTTATCACGCAATAGCACATTTTTTACCACTAGTGGATTTACAGCTCTCTGTAGAAACCTATGGTAGAAACACTCTAGTGATTTTTTCACATATTGTTTAATTTTTTTGAATATATAATAACAGATTCTCAAAGACTATATTTGTCATTTTTTTTTATTTAAAAAAAAATAAAAAAAATTTGGTTGGTTTAATTGGTAATTTTAAGTGGCAGTTTTACTTTATAATACAGTCAAACCTGAACATTGCATTATAAAGAGAACAAATGTAAAAAAAAATTGTCACCCATTGTTTTAAGAGAGTCACCCCTTCACTGTTGTGTGCTTTTTTCCTGCATCCTGGCTGTTTTGTAGATTGTATGCACAAAAAAACTCTGTATTTTCACATTTTTGCCAATTTCCCATTCATTTCCTATGGGGGTCATTTTTGACCCGAAGACCCTGAGTGTGACTATTTTTTTTACGACCACTTAGACTTTTAAAATCCTTTCCCCAATTTTTTTGGGTGTTCATATACCAAGTACCAAAAAAGTCACCAAGTTTTGGACCATTCCCTTGAAGCTACGATTTTTAACATTTTTTTATTTAAACGCTTCGGGTCATTTTTGACCCGAAGAACCCCAGACGGTTAAATTAACGATTAATCGTTTAAAGATCGCGATCCACACAATCTCATTCCTAAATGACAACGATTCGACAAGTACGATCACATCGAACGTTCAGATCTGCATTCGACACAGAGAAAGCCGTTATTATGTATCATTATTTCTGTTTCAAATACTTTTATTATCACAGAAGTACTGGGAAAAGATTATAGTTTGGATATAAACACTGATGTCTATGCTAGCGATCAAAACAGAGTAAATCACCTTTTGAAAGTAACATGACACTTCAGCGGTTATATCGATTACATCGTTACACCAGTAGGGCGCGACAAGTGGCTGTAAAAAATGTATTTGTCATCGAATCATGTAAGAGATTTGTAAAAAATGCTGATTAATCCAGTAATGAAACAAGTGATTTAAATGTGAGTCATTGAATCATTCATGAAATTGAACATTTTGACATTATTTTCCTTCATTTCATTTCAAACTTAATTCTGTTGAAGGAGAGCTTTCCATGCTTTCCACAAGCACACTATTCAAATGAACTAATGTTTTTTAGACTGTGTAAATCACTATAAACTATCAACATCAACTTTGTCAACTATAAACATCAACTTTGCTTAGTTGTTTGTTCAGTGGGAGAATCATGATCTCATACTAGAAACTAAAAAATCTTGCTTCTCAATGTATCCAGAATCGTGCAGCTCTATTATGTCTACATGTACACACATCAAACCATATAATTCATACACTAAACACAGTGCCTGTGGGCTCATGCAAATCCACTTGTGTTTATTTTAAACAATGCAAAACACTGATGCCACAGAAACACACTCTGTTTGTGCGAGTTCTAGGGTTTTCAGTTCACGTCAGAGATTGTTCCTCAGATTCCTCCGGTTCACTGATGCAGTTTCTGAGTCGAGCTAAAAAGGAGTTTGGATTAGTAAATAGTAAAGTGAACTAACATATGAACACATTCAATCATGATCAACATCTGCTTCTCTATATCTCTTATATCATCTGAGTGTTTCATGCGTGTTAAACGGGTTGAACTCTATAAACTCAGACACACCCTGATCACAATAAAGGTGCGTCAGCCCACGGGCGAGTCACGTGACCTACTCACCAAACACTGCTGTATATCTGCGGTTCCTCTCATCCGTCAGATCACAGCATGTGTTCCAGTTAATCTGATCAGGATTAGTTGGGCCACTAGTGTAAGGTGCTGCATATGCTGAATGTACTCGCTTCAGCCGGTTAATACAGACCAGAATAGACTGGCACTTCAATAACAGCAGATTTACATCTCAAAACACAGTAAATCATCCGTCAGTTCAAAGGAAACAAGCCTTCGGAAACAGGGAGTCTGTGTTCCTGGAATAATCAAATGTCTGTGGTTAATCCACTCTGGCCACAACTGGACCCGGATCAGCAGGATTTACCAGGACAGAAACAGCACTGACACAATCAGCCTGATCAAACCAGCAGAAACACAGTCTCTTACACTGAGCCCTCATGATTACCAGCAAAGACTCAGTCTAACTGTAGTGGCACCATGAGACACACTGGAATATATATACAGATATACAGCGCGGCTTAAAGTCTGAGGCCAATAATCAAGACACTTGTCTTTACCTTTTTTTCTTATTTAATACATGCTATTTTTCAAAAACCTTGTTAATTTTAATGTCAGTGTGATTAAAGTGTGACTTAAAGGGCCATGAAACCACATAATTATTAATGAGACTGAGTTTTCATATCCTATGAGAAGACACTGTCTCTTAAAGCTGCAGTCTGTAGCTTTTTTGGGGTTAAAAATTATCCAAAATACATATTTGAGAAAATACATAACCAGCCAGTGTTCAACACTCTCACACATTTAACACATCTGCACACACACATCTGTACACACACATCTGCACCAGTGATGCGCGGGTTGATCCAAAATGAGCGGGTGCCTGCGGTCACGAGTCATCCAAAAATATTTTTAATGATATTCGGGTCGTGGTCGGTCGGGTCGTTTGAAATAAAGAAAACCTTTGTAATTGATATAGTAGCTACTAGACACAATTTTCTATGAAATACAGGCCTACACTTTATTGGCTGCCGCTGAATAACTGGCAGGAAGATGACGCACGAGCTCAGTCAGCAGGTAGAGATGGAGGCGGAGAGAGGACAGCTGAAGACTGGGAGTGGAAGCTCCGCAAATACACAAAAAGAAAGAGCAAAGTGTGGGAAACATTTACCGAAATAATGAAAGATGATGAACAAAGTGCTGGCTTTGTCATGTGCAGTGTTGTGCAAGTTATTTATTTCCGAACTGTAATACATTATACATTACTTGTTAGGCTACTTATTTAAAAGGTTATTTAAAAGTATAATTACCGTACAATATTACTGTCTCAGAATTGTGTGTTACATTACTCCTGTATTACTTTTGAGTTACTTTCACCAAAATAGCTAAGTAGAACTTAACATTCTAAGGCTGTAACGGAATGCGATATGAAACCGAAATCGCGACACTCAGATCCACGAACCGCAGAATCGCGACACACCCCTTCCAACTCCAAGAGTTATCCTTCCCGTCCAGATCCAATGCTACCACATCTTTAAATTATATTAGTATTATTTCAATTTTGAAGTTAACATTATAAAATACGTAGACCAACACAACAAAACTAGTTGAGGATAAATTATTTAAAATTGGGGAATTCCAGCGTTATGGACGTGACATTTGCAGTCAAAACTTGAAATAGGCCTATAAATTCTCAGAAAATGCATTTAATAGGCTACCAATATATTGAAACGTCTGTTTATCCATACCCCCTTAAAGGAGTCCAGACATTAGAAACATATCAGTCTTCACGTGCGTTTTATATTTATATGAGGGAAATCGGCTACACACATACTATATATATTTTGTAATTCTGTGAATTACACTGCGCAAATCAAAAGTAATACCCACCGGATGAAGAAGGGTTGGCTCTCCACAGAACATAAAATATTCATTTTATTTTATGTGTTCGCATTTATGAGGAAAAAACAATGTAAGGACGCGACCGCTCTGAAGCGGCACTAAAGACTGTTTTAAAACTTTCACAGAGACCTCAAACAGAAGACACAAAGCCTTGCTTTAAAGTGAATTTCGATTTGTACTAATTGTATCTTATTTTTAATCAATATTTCATCAACCAATTGCCTGGATTTAATAAATAAGAAGTAAATATAGCAGACAAGATAATCACGACACGGAGGCGCCGGCGTGTGAACTGGAGCACGTCTCATAAATGAACCGGAACTCAGCGTATAAGGTAGCCTACTACTTCACAGACCTGAAACATATATCTATATTGAAATGTCTACTTGTCTACTTGAAAACGGACTGCTCTCTGCTTATCTGTATGAAATGTGCATTTCTCTCTGGCGCATTCACTACAGCGAAGATCGCGAGTCAGCAACGTCAACTTCATGTTTATTAATAAACAATTAGCCTACTTCTTGCGATGCTATTTACACATGTGTGTTACACGTCTAATGGCCCAATGACGCTACGATGAGCATTTACTACTTTTAAAAAATGCGGGTCAGGAAGCGGGTCGGGTACAATATTTTCTTTTCTTTTTTTTGCGGTCCGAGTTGCGGGCGGGTTAGTTGAAAACGTCGGTCGGGTGCGGGTTGTTTATACATTGACCCGCGCATCACTGATCTGCACACACACATCTGTACACACACATCTGCACACACACATCTGTACACACACATCTGTACACACACATCTGTACACACACATCTGTACACATAAAGAAGGAGTCTGGGCTAGTAGGCTATATTGCGTGTGAGGATGCTGGAGGTGGAGATTTATAGCCTTTTCTCACAGCGCTTGATATAATCAAACTTATCAATTTGATGGCGGATCCAGAAAGGTTCAAACGACGATCAGCAGTGACAGCAGACTCACCCGCTGTAAAACGCAGAAGACTTCGTTCGGACTTCAGAGCGGCTACATATAGAAGAGACTGCACCGGCCCATGCGGAGACACGGATACATATCGGAGGGACATTCCATGTAGTCACGCAATGCTGACGTTGTTAACATTAACAATTTGAGAACAAAGTATAATTTGCACGGTTCTGCGTGATATGATAAATAAGAGATTCAGCGCGATTTACTGCAATGTCAGAACCAGAACAAAAGTGGATGTTTCTTGTTCAGAGGACATTTTCCGGTGAAAATTATTATGTTGGTCATACTTTCAAAAAGAATAATCTGTGATTGCGAACGCCAGTATCCACACCGGCGCGGTGACTGACAGCCTCACACTCTCCTCACACACTGTGTTCATCCGCGCTGTGCGGCGGTGTCGAGGGTGTTGAAGTAGGCCTACAACTCACGCAAAGTTGATAATTCCGCGAATAACTGCAATTGCAGATTTCGAACAGAGATGGCGACAAAGAGGGAAAACTGCGGACTGCAGCTTTAATATCATGACATCACGTGGATCTTTCCAATAACAGACATGTCAAACTGTGATATCGCGCAGTAGAGGAGAGAGGCAATCATGGGACGCAAGTGTTTGTTTTCGTGGTGCAAAAGTCCAAGTGGGTTGAATATGTTTCCCCGCGATCATGCTGCCCGGGCAGGGCTGGACTCTGGCTCTGGGCGGACACATCTAAACTATAGTGTGTGCCGCAAACATTTTTCTCAAGACTCCTTCGAGAAGTGGAGAATGGTGGACTTCACCTTGTTGACAACCAATGCAGGTTGCGTCTTGCGAGTGATGCGGTACCAAGTCCCGAGGACTTTTCTATCCCTTCAGAGGTATGTGTGTGTGTGTCTAAAATGAGAAGTCCTCCACCTCCACAGAGCCATCTTTATTATGGGGGTTCAGTGGGCGCGTAGATATAGGCTATGCACGAAACGTTTTTTTTTAAGCGGAAAATTAATCATTTTCAAATATATGCATTTGTAGTGTCTATATAAACAACTATATATTTTATAATGACATTATAATGATACATGTAGCCTACATTAATATGTTTTAAATAGAATTACGATTACTGTAGGCTAATATATGTAGCAGGGCATTCAGTTACTTTTGAAAGAACAATAATAAAGTGTCAGTGTATTTCATAAGACTTTAACTTTGCCAGCTATAAAAAAAAAATCTAGCATTACCTCACGTTTTACCACTGCTTTTTAGTGCCCGTCGATATGCATGGGACCCTGGCGATGACAGTGATGGCGCCCTCCCTCTCCCCTGCAGTGCCACACCCCCTCCCTTCCTCCCTCCCTTCTTCTCACAGACATCCACGCACATTTCAGTTTCATTTTTCAAAAAGATTGTGAGCTAGACTTGAGCTGAAAGGGGTTTCATGACCCTTTAAAGAGTCCAAAACATGTAAAACATGTAAAAAAAAAAAGGAGAAAGTAAATGGTAAATAAATTACATTCAAATGAATTAATAAAAATGACTAGTTAGTTATTAATATATTGTATTAAATTAAATTTAAAAAATATAAATAATTTTGAATAATATAAATAATACATGTAGTACATTACTATAGTAAATAGAAAAAAATATAAGAATATAACCTAATATAAATTAATTTTAGATTTATTATATTCATTTTTCAGTGTTTATAAAGGATATCTGGCGATGATGATGATATTTTGGGGTCTAAAAGATTAAAAACTGATTGAGGTAATACATCCGTGGTCTTTTCTGTCAGTGAACTTGCAGTCACCTGTTCTCTCACGCGGGAGCTGCTGTTACAGACAAACTCACACAAGAGTCTTTGTTTTACTCGCTCTAAATTTTCCTCAAAACATTTCGTGACGAAGAGGCGTGACCGTCGCGCACAAAGCCCCGCCCCTCTGCACTGGGGTGAGAAGGATTGCGTGGCGGGGGGCGTGGTCTTTGAGTGCATAGTCCCGCCCCTAGGATTGATTGACGTGCGCCCTTGAGCTCCCTGGAGAAATTAATCGTGTTGCTTGGCAAAGTGTTCGGCGTGGATGATGCGCGCGCCCGGCGAAAAACGCGCGTTTAAAACACCAACTACAAGAGTGCTTTGATAAAGTTAGAGTGTTGTTGCTCCGCGCGGCTGTTATTGCCGGCGCGCGACAGGTTGATCCGATCCCGCGGGAGAAGAGAAGGAGCCATTACTGTGGCGTGGGAAAAGTTTGGCTTGCGTGACGCGCGGGAGAGAGTGTCCGCGTCTTGAGCGAAGGGAATCAGCCGTGTCCATGAGCGCCGCGGACCTGCTGTGAATGGAGTCCCGGTGTCCCAGAGCTCTGAGTCTGAGGTCTGAGTCCCGGTGTCCCGGAGCTCTAAGCCTGAGGTCTGAGTCCCGGTGTCCCGCTGTCCCGGAGCTCTGAGTCTGAGGATCACTGATCATGGAGACGCGCAACGGGACGCGGAGCTCCAATCAGCCGCAGCTGCGCATTAACGTGCCGAGCAGCGCCAGAGAGAGAGCGGCCAGGTACTGCACACTACACACACTACACTATACTATAATACACATTAATACACACTATGCTATACACTACACTATACTGCACACTTTACTACACTACACTTTACTCTACTATACTGCACACTATATACTATACTACACTACATTATACTATACTACACTATACTATAGTCTATACTACACTTCACTATACTGCACAATATACTACACTACATACTGCACATTACACTATACACTGCACACTAAACTATACTGTACTACACTACACTACTCACTACACGGCACACTGCATACTACACTGCATATTGCACACTAAACTAATGTACTACATCACACTACTCACTGCATACTACACTGCATATTGCACACTACACTATACTAAACTACACACTATACTACACTATACTGCACACTACACTATACTACACAGTACACACTACACTGCACACTATACTACACTGCCATACTATACTGCACACTACACACTATACACTACACTATACTGCACACTACACTATACTGCACAAACTTATACACTACACTACACACTACACTATTACACTACACACTACACTATACTGCACACTACACACTACACTATTCTGCACACTACACTATACTGCACACTACACTATACTGCACACTACACAACACAATATACTATACTGCACACTATACTATACTGCACACTACACTATACTGCACACTACACTACACTGCACAAACTTATACACTACACTACACACTACACTATTACACTACACACTACACTATACTGCACACTACACACTACACTATACTGCACACTACCACACTACATTGCACACTACACTATACTACACTGCACACTACACTGCACACTACTACACTACACTGCACACTACACTACACTGCACACTACACTATACTGCACACTACACTCCACACTACACTAAACTATACTACACTGCACACTACACTATACTGCACACTACACTGCACACTACTACACTACACTGCACACTACACTATACTGCACACTACACTATACTGCACACTACCACACTACAGTGCACACTACACTAAACTATACTACACTGCACACTACACTATACTGCACACTACACTGCACACTACTACACTGCACACTACACTATACTGCACACTACACTGCACACTACTACACTACACACTACACTATACTGCACACTACTACACTACACTACACTGCACACTACCACACTACACTGCACACTACTACACTACACTATACTACACTGCACACTACACTATACTACACTGCACTATACTACACTATACTACACTGCACACTACACTGTACACTACCACACTACACTGCACACTACTACACTACACTGCACACTACCACACTACACTGCACACTACCACACTACACTGCACACTACTACACTACACTGCACACTACTACACTACACTGCACACTACCACACTACACTATACTGCACACTACCACACTACACTGCACACAACTACACTACACTGCACACTACACTGTACACTACCACACTACACTGCACACTACCACACTACACTGCACACTACCACACTACACTGCACACTACTACACTACACTGCACACTACACTGCACACTACACTGCACACTACTACACTACACTGCACACTACTACACTACACTGCACACTACACTATACTGCACACTACTACACTACACTGCACACTACTACACTACACTGCACACTACACTACACTGCACACTACCACACTACACTGCACACTACTACACTACACTGCACACTACCACACTACACTGCACACTACTACACTACACTATACTGCAAATTGCACACTACATTATCAGACACTCAAAATAATTTGGTCCATAAACTATTTTCTATGAAAGCCCATTTCCGTCCCAATAAGAAAAAAAAATACTAATTTACTAAATTGCTAATTTGACTTTACATGCCATTATTAAGATTTACCCAAGCATGATTTTTGACTTTACATAATTTTCACATTGCTAATAAATTTCACAAAAAATTACAAAGAAATGACAATAAACAGTTTAAAATTTCTGAATTAAACGTGAAATTCACACAGACACACACACACACACACACTCTCTCCTCCTCACACACACACACACACACTCTCTCCTCCTCACACACACACACACACTCTCTCCTCCTCACACACACACACACACACAGGTGTCAGTTTTCCCAGGAGTTTCCTAGTGTCACGCAGATCTTTGTTGGATGTGTTTGTCAGAGATTGTGAAGCTTGTTTGTGTTTCAGTTTCCGCCCTTGACTCCGTTTACCTAGTTAACCCTCGGTAGTGCGTCATGTGTCACATGATCTCCTCACCTGCACACACACCTGAGTCATGAGATCACGTGTTGGCCTGTGTTGCAGTGTGGATCCGTACGGCTTCGAGCGCTCCGATGACTTTGACTACGAGTCGTACGAGGAGCTGATGTCCGAGTATCTGGCCGTTCTCACCAGAAGGTCCATCAAATGGTCCAAACTCCTGCAGGGGAAGCGGCGCGTGGCCCGGAACCTGAAGGGTGTGTGTGTGTGAGTGTGTGTGTGAGTGTGTGTGTGTGTGTGTGTGTGTGAGTGTGTGTGTGAGTGTGTGTGTGTGTGTGTGTGTGTGTGTGTGTGTGTTTGTGGCGCGTGGACCGGAACCTGAAGGGTGTGTGTGAGTGTGTGTGTGTGTGTGTGTGTGTGTGTGTGAGTGTGTGTGTGTGTGTGGCGCGTGGACCGGAACCTGAAGGGTGTGTGTGACATCATCCCCGTACACACATCATCACCATCATTAGAGTTCTCTAAAACTCCTGCAGGGGAAGCGACGCGTGGCCCGGAACCTGAAGGGTGTGTGTGTGTGTGTGAGTGTGTGTGTGAGTGTGTGTGTGTGTGTGTGTGTGTGTGTGTGTGGCGCGTGGACCGGAACCTGAAGGGTGTGTGTGAGTGTGTGTGTGTGTGTGTGTGTGTGTGTGTGTGTGTGTGTGTGAGTGTGTGTGTGTGTGTTTGTGGCGCGTGGACCGGAACCTGAAGGGTGTGTGTGACATCATCCCCGTACACACATCATCACCATCATTAGAGTTCTCTAAAACTGTGTGTGTGTGTGTGTGTGAGAGAGAGTGAGTGTTTGAGAGAGAGAGTGTGTGTGTGTGTGTGTGTGAGTGAGTGAGTGTTTGAGAGTGAGAGTGTATGTGTGTTCTGACGGTGGTTCTGTGTGTGTGTGTTCTGACGGTAGTTCTGGAAGTGTGTGTTCTGACGGTGGTTCTGGAAGTGTGTGTTCTGACGGTGGTTCTGTGTGTGTGTTCTGACGGTGGTTCTGAAAGTGTGTGTTCTGACGGTGGTTCTGTGTGTGTGTGTTCTGACGGTGGTTCTGGAAGTGTGTGTTCTGACGGTGGTTCTGTGTGTGTGTGTTCTGACGGTGGTTCTGGAAGTGTGTGTTCTGACGGTGGTTCTGTGTGTGTGTGTTCTGACGGTGGTTCTGGAAGTGTGTGTTCTGACGGTGGTTCTGAAAGTGTGTGTTCTGACGGTGGTTCTGAAAGTGTGTGTTTGACGGTGGTTCTGTGTGTGTGTGTGTTCTGACGGTGGTTCTTTGTGTGTGTGTGTTCTGACGGTGCTTCTGGAAGTGTGTGTTCTGACGGTGGTTCTGGAAGTGTGTGTTCTGACGGTGGTTCTGGAAGTGTGTGTTCTGACGGTGGTTCTGAAAGTGTGTGTTTGACGGTGGTTCTGGAAGTGTGTGTTCTGACGGTGGTTCTGAAAGTGTGTGTTCTGACGGTGGTTCTGGAAGTGTGTGTTCTGACGGTGGTTCTGAAAGTGTGTGTTTGACGGTGGTTCTGGTAGTGTGTGTTCTGACGGTGGTTCTGGAAGTGTGTGTTCTGACGGTGGTTCTGAAAGTGTGTGTTCTGACGGTGGTTCTGGAAGTGTGTGTTCTGACGGTGGTTCTGGAAGTGTGTGTTCTGACGGTGGTTCTGGAAGTGTGTGTTCTGACGGTGGTTCTGGAAGTGAGTGTTCTGACGGTGGTTCTGGAAGTGTGTGTTCTGACGGTGGTTCTGAAAGTGTGTGTTCTGACGGTGGTTCTGGAAGTGTGTGTTCTGACGGTGGTTCTGGAAGTGTGTGTTCTGACGGTGGTTCTGGAAGTGTGTGTTCTGACGGTGGAAGTGTGTGTTCTGACGGTGGTTCTGGAAGTGTGTGTTCTGACGGTGGAAGTGTGTGTTCTGACGGTGGTTCTGGAAGTGTGTGTTCTGACGGTGGTTCTGTGTGTGTGTGTGTGTATGTGTGTGTGTTCTGACAGTCGTTCTGTGGGTGTGTGTTCTGACGGTGGTTCTGTGTGTGTGTGTGTTCTGACAGTGGTTCTGTGTGTGTGTGTGTGTGTGTTCTGACAGTCGTTCTGTGGGTGTGTGTTCTGACGGTGGTTCTGTGTGTGTGTGTGTGTGTGTGTGTTCTGACAGTCGTTCTGTGTGTGTGTGTGTGTGTGTGTGTGTGTTCTGACGGTGGTTCTGTGTGTGTGTGTGTGTGTGTGTGTTCTGACAGTCGTTCTGTGGGTGTGTGTTCTGACGATGGTTCTGTGTGTGTGTGTGTTCTGACGGTGGTTCTGTGTGTGTGTGTGTGTTTTGACAGTCGTTCTGTGGGTGTGTGTTCTGACGATGGTTCTGTGTGTGTGTGTGTGTGTTCTGACGGTGGTTCTGTGTGTGTGTGTGTGTGTGTGTGTGTGTGTGTGTGTGTTCTGACAGTCGTTCTGTGGGTGTGTGTGTGTGTGTGTGTTCTGACGGTGGTTCTGTGTGTGTGTGTGTGTGTTCTGACAGTCGTTCTGTGGGTGTGTGTGTGTTCTGACGGTGGTTCTGTGTGTGTGTGTGTTCTGACAGTCGTTCTGTGGGTGTGTGTGTGTGTGTGTGTGTTCTGACGGTGGTTCCGTGTGTGTGTGTGTTCTGACAGTCGTTCTGTGTGTGTGTGTGTGTGTGTGTGTGTGTGTGTGTTCTGACGGTGGTTCTGTGTGTGTGTGTGTGTTCTGACAGTCGTTCTGTGGGTGTGTGTTCTGACGATGGTTCTGTGTGTGTGTGTGTGTGTATTCTGACGGTGGTTCTGTGTGTGTGTGTGTGTGTTCTGACAGTCGTTCTGTGTGTGTGTTCTGACGATGGTTCTGTGTGTGTGTGTGTGTGTGTGTGTGTGTGTTCTGACGATGGTTCTGTGTGTGTGTGTGTGTGTTCTGACAGTCGTTCTGTGTGTGTGTTCTGACGATGGTTCTGTGTGTGTGTGTGTGTGTTCTGACGATGGTTCTGTGTGTGTGTGTGTGTGTTCTGACAGTCGTTCTGTGGGTGTGTGTGTTCTGACGATGGTTCTGTGTGTGTGTGTGTGTTCTGACATTCGTTCTGTGTGTGTGTGTGTGTTCTGACGGTGGTTCTGTGTGGGTGTGTGTGTTCTGACGGTGGTTCTGTGTGTGTGTGTGTTCTGACAGTGGTTCTGTGGGTGTGTGTTCTGACGGTGGTTCTGTGTGTGTGTGTGTGTTCTGACAGTGGTTCTGTGTGTGTGTGTGTGTTCTGACAGTCGTTCTTTGGGTGTGTGTTCTGACGATGGTTCTGTGTG
>JARWKJ010000005.1:235000-267500 GCA_029959095.1 Rhinichthys osculus | reverse complement strand
TATCTTCAATATATTTATTATAACTTTTGTTTTTAAGTTTAATTATTTCTGATAACGTTAATATGTTGTGGTTTTAGTTTTTGTTTAGTTATAGTTACTTGTAATATAATTAAATGTTTTGTTTTAAAAAAATTGGTTCTGTGTGTGTGTGTGTGTGTGTGTTTCTCACACTCGTCCTCCTGCAGGGAATGAACTTCATCGCAGGATATCTGATCATCATCAGTAAAGACGAGGAGACGTCCTTCTGGCTGATGGAGGCGCTACTGGGCAGAATCCTGCCAGGTGTGTGTGTGTGTGTGTGTGTGTGAGTGAGTGAGAGTGAGTGAGTGTGTGTGTGAGAGTGAATGAGTGTGTGTGTGTGTGTGAGAGTGAATGAGTGTGTGTATGAGTGTGTGTGTGTGAGAGTGAATGAGTGTGTGTGTGTGTGCGTGAGAGTGAATGAGTGTGTGTGTGTGTGCGTGAGACTGAATGAGTGTGTGTGTGTGTGTGTGTGTGAGAGTGAATGAGTGAGTGTGTGTGTGTGTATGTGAGTGAGTGAGTGTGTGTGAGAGTGAGTGTGTGTGTGTGTGAGAGTGAATAAGTGTGTGTGTGTGTGAGTGAGTGTGTGTGTGTGAGAGTGAGTGTGAGTGTGTGTGTGAGAGTGAATGAGTGTGTGTGTGTGAGTGAGTGAGTGTGTGTGAGAGTGAGTGTGAGTGTGTGTGTGAGAGTGAATGAGTGAGTGTGTGTGTGCTAGTGAGAGTGTGTGTTTGACAGTGTTCCTCACCCTCAGATTACTACGGTCCGGCTATGCTGGGTCTGAAGGCGGATCAGGAGGTTCTGGGAGAGCTGGTGCGGCTCAAGGTTCCGGCGGTCTGGCGGCTCATGCAGGATCACGGGGTCATGTGGTCTCTGGTGGTCTCACGCTGGTTCATCTGCCTGTTCATCGACGTCCTGCCCGTGGAGGTACGGGAGCGTGGTCATGTGACCCGGCGATCATGTGACCCGGCGATCATGTGACCCGGCGATCATGTGACATGGCTAACACGTGACCCGGCTATCATGTGACATGGCTAACACGTGACCCGGCTATCATGTGACCCTGGCGATTGTGTGACCCCGGTGATCATGTGACCCGCCGATCACGTGACCATGGTTATCATGTGACCCGGCAATCACGTGACCTGGTGATCATGTGACCCAGCGATCGTGTGACCCGTCGATCATGTGACCCGGCGGCTCCGCACTGACCCTCTGCTTCTGCCCCCGTCAGACGGTGCTCCGGATCTGGGACTGTCTGTTCTACGAGGGCTCGAAGATCCTGTTCCGTGTGGCTCTGACTCTGATCCGACGCCATCAGGACCTGATCCTGCAGGCCCAGAACCTGCCCGACGTCTGCGAGCGCTTCAAGCGCATCACCAGCGGAGCCTTGGTCCACGACTGCCACGCCTTCATGCAGGTGAAACTCCAGCCGCACACTCACTCTTCCCTCGGGCAGGGCCGGTCAGAGTAGCACCGAGAGCCGAGAAACTGAACACCCGTCGGCTACTCTCGGCCGGACTCGCTTGTCCCAGTCATGCTTATTCCAGTGCGCTTCTCACAATACACATCGATTCAAAGCAGTCAGCAGTGAGTGTGATCTACACACCCATCACAACTGGCCAGAAGTAGCGTTTCCGTAATGATGAAGGTCATGTGACTGAAACATCGCTGAATAATTTCTCTGTTTTCCAGGCGATCTTCCTGGATCCCGGGAGTCTGTCCAAGTCCAGCGTGTCGAAGCTGCGCGAGAGCTGCCGCGCGCGGATCGTAGCCGGAGAATCCTGACTTACACACTCAAACATTCCCACTGTGCGCTAACAGACTCCATGAAGATGTGTATTTTCTTACGTTTGTAGAACTGTGTGTACAGCTGTAGAATAATCACCGATGCTGGACTCGAGATGTCTTTAATGCTGAACCGCTCTCCTTTCTTCTTAGTTTAAGACCAAGAATACTGTGAAATAAAACTGACTGTAAACCATCGGCGTGTTGTGAGCTATAGTGAGAGTTGAACGTGTTTGGTCGCTCGATTCCTCTCAAGGCAAAGAAAAATCAAAATGGTGGACAAACAAAATGATGGAAAATTGGATCATCAGAATCGGCATAAGCCAAGAAATGCAAGGACAGAGAAAACAAAATTTGGATACATTT
The DNA here is from genome assembly GCA_029959095.1 of Rhinichthys osculus. Classification (NCBI taxonomy): domain Eukaryota; kingdom Metazoa; phylum Chordata; class Actinopteri; order Cypriniformes; family Leuciscidae; genus Rhinichthys; species Rhinichthys osculus. Next base: position 265,331 of record JARWKJ010000005.1, on the reverse strand, counting down.
TTTTCCCAAAAAAAATCTGTATATCTCTGGAACACTAGGGGGCGCTGTGCTCAAACTTCTCGGGTTCCTTCAGGACATGCTGTCGATGATCCATACCAAATTTTGTGCCGATATGTCAAGACATTTAGAAGATTTTGCAATTTATGACAAATTTCAAAATGGCCTCGGAATGCTCAAAATGCAAAATTAAGATACAGCCTCATTAACCACATCATAACTTTTGAACAAAGATAAATTAAAAAAAACCTGTTCAGTCATTTCTGTTCAAATCGGCCCAAAGATCATCTGAGCCAATCTCGGTAAGAATTGGGCAAATTTAGCAGGAGTTGTTGTGAACTAACTGTACTTCTCAAAATGGCCGCTACTGTAGTGGGCGGAGTCTTAAAGCGATCAGCGTGAGGATCTCATGTCTCTAGAACAAAGGGTTCATAGGAAAAAACCATTTGAAAGGTGAATTCTTGAACTGGTGGTGGCGCTGTAGAGTTAATCCTAGAAACCCCAGTTTCCCATTCCCCCAAAATGCCCATGATTTTCCAGCTCATAGACTCCCACTGAAGATGAAGAAGTCTCGAGACTAAATCAATGAGACTTTAAAACTGAAAATGTATCAAAATATTGATAAATACTATTCTAGCATATAATAATTCTAAAAGAACACTGTATATAATCATTTGAAGCATTAGTCTTATATTAACTAGGACCAATATTTAGATGTGGACTCAAACACACACTGTTGCATTCTGGGAGTCATCACTGTTATTATTAAACAGACACAGAGTGAAAGTCATTATTTATTTATTAACCACAAACCCTGATGCATAAAAATAATGAAACATTCGCTACAAAAGAAACCAGCAAACACGGCACTGGAGTCACATGACCCAATGACACGTCATGTGACCCATCAAGCTCACCATGATTAAGAACTCCAAAGCAGATCAAACCCATGAAACATGATCGTGTGCTTCATCGTCATCATCATCATCATCAGGATCTGTGTGTCATTCTGAAGATGATGATGATGATGATGATGAAGACGACGTGCACTTTAAACACAGCGAAGAGTTTCTTATAAACATCCCAGAAAAGCACAACAGACTTTCAGACACACATTCATGTTGAACAGGCACAGTCACACAAATTCCCTTTTCACTCCAGCAACAAACTGACCCTTCATCATCATCATCATCAGTTACACTGACAGCTGCTGATCGTGTGTGTGTGTGTGTGTGTGTGTGTGTGTGGGGTCATGGGTAATTCACCAGCGGCTCTATACAGGTTTCATGTTTCTATATAACTAAAACAGACAGAGAGTGAGACTGGCATTTAACGCCACCTGATATTAATAATTTATGTTTCTGTCTCACTCACACACACACTCATTTTCTCACACACTTATATTTTCTATCCTCTACGCAAACCCCTCACAGAAACTTTATGCATTTCTACATTTGGAATAAAATGGTTCAGTATGTTTACCCATGTGACGGTGACAGCTGATGAGACCTGAACCCTGAACACACACACCACAGGATGAGCACATGTATGTAGTACACACACACACACACACTTATGTAAATGCTATTATTTTTACATGAAGCCAATTAAAATGACTACAAACACAAAGAAAACATACATTAAACAAGATTCATAAATGCTTTAAAATATATTGCTCATTGTTAATGTTAGTTAATGCATTGACTGATGTCCACAGACGAGACCTTATTGTAAGTGTTGCCGAAAACATGAAACGGTTTTAGAACAAAAACATAATAAAATGAATGATTTTTCTAAAAGAGGACGAGTGAAGGTTTGCCAGACTCGTTTGATATGAACTGGCTGATCTCCCTCGTGACCTCTGACCTAAAGCAATCATTATTTACACACAGATTCTTTAATATAACGGCTTTAGAGGAACAAACTGAACAAGAGAAAACGAGTCGCTGAGAGACAGACGACAGTCGCACACACACACACACACACACACACACCAGTGTCCCCTGACCTCTGACCTCACAGCAAGGAAGAACCAGCTCTCGCTCACACACACACTCCTTCGGTCCAGCTGCAGCCAATCGCAGCCCAGACGGAGGATGATGATGATGATGATGATGAAGATCAGATGGTCTGGTACCCGGCGTGTGTTCTCTTCCTCCCGATCAGATACGCGATGAGGACGATCAGCACCAGCCCAGCCAGAGCCGCTCCAACGATGATGGGAATCAGCATGTTCTCCTGATCCAGACGACACTCCTCCGCTGCACACACACACACACACAAAATGTCATTGCTCTGGAATACTTGATTGTGATTGGTCAGTGGCGTTATTCTATTTGATTTTGAATGTTACACACAGAACTGCAACATTAATGACGGTTTCAAACACAAGTCCACCATTGGTCAGTCAGACAGATGGCCCCGCCCTAAACTCACGTGATTGGTTGAGTCAGAAGTTGTGTCACAGACTCTTTAGGAATCAAACTCACAGTGACTGACTGAACCATCATCCTTCCCTCGGGTCATTTAGACCTGAAACTATTTATTTATTTATTTATTTTTAATTGAGTGTTCATCCGAGGGGTCCAAGACTCCAGGACTTGTTGCACTTGAACCACAAGTGCACACACATTTTTTTTTTTAAAGGATTCGAGGACTTGTGGTTGAAGTTTTAAAAAAGTAACAAATGAAGAGTTTGGTTCCAAAACGTGAGAAACGCCATTTAAAAAAAAAATTAGTTACTGCAAAAATCAGTATTGTATCTGGTTGGTATTGAAAAGTCGATGTTTAATTTTAAGTAAAATGCGATATCCGCCGTGTTATTCTGTCATGTTTTCTCCCTTTCTTTCCAAACCGCGACAAACGCCAGTCTCCCTTCTCTGCAGATATATCCGCTCTCAACCAATCACAACGCAGCATTCCACGCAATGTAAACAGTAACGGCAGCGCCTTAAATACACCAGGCTTTCTAGTTTTTCTTATCTATTTTGTACTTTTCGATCAACAAACAAACAAAAAATGAATAATTTTGACGGCATTGATGAACCTGTGGTGGTTTCTGCGGTGGGTGAGAAACGTAAGGCATCGAAACCGAATCATTTACGTGAGGAGATTAAGAAGATGAGGCACTCGGGAGGAGGACAAATGTTTTCAATCTTCTTTACAGTTCTTAATAAAAATATTATACTAATAAACTTGCGTTGTTGTGTATTTTCAACAGTTTCAATATGAAAAAAAAAACTTTTATATTGATTCAATGGATTTATTGCATTTTGATTAAAAAAAAAAACATGGATTTATTGCATTTTGGGGGAAAAAATAATCTGTTTTTATAATAAATCTTTGAAAATCAAAACCTGGATTTAATTTTTATTTTTTATTATGACCTACAAATGCAATGTGAAAGTTTGAAACAGAAAATAGTGGTTTTCATCTTTTTACTTTCTTGGTAAAGAAAACACATTTTTACTCAAATTAATCTAAATGGATTTATTGCGTTTTGGAACCAAACTCTTCAAATCCTTCCCTCTCGGGTCGATCTGACCCCCTTAGGAATGAGTGGAATGCGAGGAATGCTTCAGTACACATAGACAAACCTAAAAATAATGCTAAAACTTTAGCAATAAAGACTGTATAATGTGTAGATGTGTGTGTGAGCGCACACTGAAGAGAAACTGGCTTTAGGACCAAGCGGAACAGCTCCTCTGCTCCATATAGAGCTATAAGCCCATCTAGAGGCATCAAATATCATGAGTTATTATTATATTCCACAAGAGGTCAAACACTCCCGATGTAAGATATTTAGAGCTGAATTAAAAGGTTTATGCGTGAAATTGTGAGTTATTTTGAATCTAAGAATGTGAGGAATGTGCTTAAATTTATTTATTTATTATTATTATTATATTCTTTTTTTATATTATTATCTAGTAATTTAAAAGGTAAAAAAAAAAATACAAAAAAAATTCTAAACGAAATAAAATGAGCTTTCTGAACAAATTAATTAACAAATAAAGTAAGTATAATTGTATGTTCCCTCAGGGAAAGACGAGTTGCAGAGCGAGGGAGGGAAGAGACTGGACAGGAGCCGTTGGGCAGCGGATCACATGACCCGGGTCAGTACCTGCAGAGAAGCGGCTCTCGGTGACGTTGAAGGGCTGGAGCTGCAGGCTGAAGGTGTTGATGGAGAAGCCGGGAACCACAGCGAGCGTCTGCTCAGCGCTGCACATGTACGAGCGGCCCACACTGCACTGCAGCAGCTCCAGAGAGACGTTACTCGCCTCGAACCGATCTGTCAAACCACCACAACAACATCACACTTCATCAGCTGGGCTTTATCAGTCACAGACACTGATCAGCTTTCAGAACAGCATATTTTTATATATATAAACTTTGCTTTTCATTTATTACTTAAAGCTCACTTGAACTTCTTCGAGACCACATCAAACACTACTAGCATACTGATAAAGTTCAAGCATTATTAAAAACAAGTGGACAGTCAGTAATAAAACAAGAACAAATACACACATTACAAGCAGAGATGAACACTAAATAACAAAGTTGCAAAGTCTAATATTAGTATTCAAGTACAGATATTAATAATTAAGCCTAAATGTAAAATAACACTCTTTGTTCACTGTAGAAATTAAATATAGTTTAAGTATAGTGTTAAAGCTGTATTGTGTTGTTTTATGAACATTAATGACGCGGACGACAGCAGGAATATTAGGCTACTGTCACTTTAAGACTGAATAAACTGACACACATCCGGCTTCTTCCTCGACTGGTCACTCGTGAGAACACGTATAAAGAATTTGTAAAGGCCAGAATTTTTGGTTGATTATAAATTTAAATGTAACTTTTTTCTGGACCAGTGGTGTTATAGTGAGGCTCTTTGTACATTTGTACAAACAACTTAATCTTTACACCAACATTGGAATGATCTTGTATTTAGTATAATAGTGTATATGTGTGTATGTGGAACATCGCTGTCATGTGGATATTATGCTGGTTTTTGTTTTATGAAAATTTATAATTGTGTATTTGTATGGATGATTGAGTGAAAACAATCTGCGGGAAACATGACGACAGCAGGCCGTGAGTGTGTGTGTGTGTGTGTGTCTGAAAGCACTAACACTGGAGTCTAGAGTCCTGTGGAGGGATCAGATGAAGTGTCTGTGTGTGTGTGTGTGTGTGTGTGTGTGTGTGTGTGTGTGTGTGTGTGTGTGTGTGTGTGTGTGTGTGTGTGTGTGTGTGTGTGTCTGAAAGCACTAACACTGGAGTCTAGAGTCCTGTGGAGGGATCAGATGAAGTGTGTGTGTGTGTGTGTGTGTGTGTGTGTGTGTGTGTGTCTGAAAGCACTAACACTGGAGTCTAGAGTCCTGTGGAGGGATCAGATGAAGTGTCTGTGTGTGTGTGTGTGTGTGTGTGTGTGTGTGTGTGTGACTGAAAGCACTAACACTGGAGTCTAGAGTCCTGTGGAGGGATCAGATGAAGTGTGTGTGTGTGTGTGTGTGTGTGTGTGTGTGTGTGTCTGAAAGCACTAACACTGGAGTCTAGAGTCCTGTGGAGGGATCAGATGAAGTGTCTGTGTGTGTGTGTGTGTGTGTGTGTGTGTGTGTGTGACTGAAAGCACTAACACTGGAGTCTAGAGTCCTGTGGAGGGATCAGATGAAGTGTCTGTGTGTGTGTGAGTGTGAGTGTGAGTGTGAGTGTGTGTGTGTCTGTGTGTCTGTGTGTGTGACTGAAAGCACTAATGCTGGAGTCTAGAATCCTGTGGAGGGATCAGATGAAGTGTGTGTGTGTGTGTGTGTGTGTGTGTGTGTGTGTGTGTGTGTGACTGAAAGCACTAACACTGGAGTCTAGAGTCCTGTGGAGGGATCAGATGAAGTGTGTGTGTGTGTGTGTGTGTGTGTGTGTGTGTGTGTGTCTGAAAGCACTAACACTGGAGTCTAGAGTCCTGTGGAGGGATCAGATGAAGTGTCTGTGTGTGTGTGTGTGTGTGTGTGTGTGTGTGTGACTGAAAGCACTAACACTGGAGTCTAGAGTCCTGTGGAGGGATCAGATGAAGTGTCTGTGTGTGTGTGAGTGTGAGTGTGAGTGTGAGTGTGTGTGTGTCTGTGTGTCTGTGTGTGTGACTGAAAGCACTAATGCTGGAGTCTAGAATCCTGTGGAGGGATCAGATGAAGTGTGTGTGTGTGTGTGTGTGTGTGTGTGTGTGTGACTGAAAGCACTAACACTGGAGTCTAGAGTCCTGTGGAGGGATCAGATGAAGTGTCTGTGTGTGTGTGAGTGTGAGTGTGAGTGTGAGTGTGTGTGTGTCTGTGTGTCTGTGTGTGTGACTGAAAGCACTAATGCTGGAGTCTAGAGTCCTGTGGAGGGATCAGATGAAGTGTGTGTGTGTGTGTGTGTGTGTGTGTGTGTCTGAAAGCACTAACACTGGAGTCTAGAGTCCTGTGGAGGGATCAGATGAAGTGTCTGTGTGTGTGTGTGTGTGTGTGTGTGTGTGTGTGACTGAAAGCACTAACACTGGAGTCTAGAGTCCTGTGGAGGGATCAGATGAAGTGTCTGTGTGTGTCAGTGTGTGTGTGTGTGTGTGTGTGTGACTGAAAGCACTAATGCTGGAGTCTAGAATCCTGTGGAGGGATCAGATGAAGTGTGTGTGTGTGTGTGTGTGTCTGAAAGCCCTGACTGAAAGCACTAACACTGGAGTCTAGAGTCCTGAACTCACTCACCCGTCATGTCAGACCAGAAGGCGGATATGTTGACAGCGCTCAGATGAAACTTCTGCGTGGTCGAGTTCTGCAGCGACACACGTCACATGATCAGAGGGAGGAAGAGTCACATGATCAGAGAGACACAATGTATTCGAGGAGTTTTGTGGTTGAAATTTAACCAAGTAACAAATCCTTCCCTCTCGGGTCGATCTGACCCCCTTAGGAATGAGTGGAATGCTTCAGTACACAGACAAACCTAAACATGCTCAACACTCAAACTAAAAATGCTAAAACTTTACCAAAAAATGACTGTATAATGTTTACATGTGTATCTGAAAATAATATATATTATTGAGTTCTGCAGCGAAACACGAGACATGATGAGTCACATGACACAGGGAACAGAGAGAGCCTGACCAGTGTGAAGGTGAGCGCGAGGTCGGTCTGATCCTGGGTCAGCGTCAGGGTGGCGACCGTGACCCCGCACGACCCCGAGGCCCTGGTGCTGTTGGGCTGCAGGTTCACGACCTCACTGACGCTCTGTGGAGGGATCAGATGAAGCGTCAGCGGCGGGAAACATGACCACAGCAGGACGTGTGTGTGTGTGTGTGTGTGAGAGAGTGTGTGTGTGTAAGAGAGAGTGTGTGTGTGTGTGTGTCACCTGGTTCAGGGACTTTGAGAAGTGTGTGACGTTGAGCTGCACCCCCATCAGCGCCAGTAGACAGACGGTGCCGTTGCCGTTGGTAACGCTGTAGTTGCCCCGGTCCGGGGTGTGTGGGGGGGCGGGGGGGGCAGCTGTGGTTCTGGGTGTGTGTGTCGGGGCGACGGTTGTAGACGTCTGATCAGCACTGCAAACACTCTCTGCACAACACACACCTCAGCTTGATTACACAGGGCTTCAAATTAAACTAATGCCATGCATGACACTAACCACAGATTATAAATATATATTTGTGCTGTCAGTAGATTAAAAAAAATGAACTCAAATAATCACAATTAAAAACACTTACATTTTTGTAGGTTTATATATTTTATAATGTAATAATTTCACAGTTAATCTTCAAATTAATATAGAAACAACATAAAGACAGTATATTTCAAATACTTGTTTAATGGCATCTGTTATGAATGAAGGTCAGAGTATCACTGATACTAATACAGATATTGATGTCTGGATAAAAATGATTCTTATTTTATACTTTATCGGGATCATATAATGTAAATAAAGCTAGCCAAAGGATGACAAGTTTACGGATGCTGTGTTAACTCTTGCGTTATATATTTGAAGGCGTTAAACTGTCCTCTGCTGGAACTTGCACTTTCCCATTCCCCGGTCCAGCTCTATCCCAGCGCCCACCGGCCGGGAGCACACCCCACCGGCTCCGCGTGTTCATCACACTAACGGACAAATTGAAACACGTACCGTCAGTGCTGAGGTTAGCTGTGGTCATGTGACCCCTGACCTCTAACCTGAAACATGTACCGTCAGTGCTGAGGTTAGCTGTGGTCATTTGACCCCTGACCTGAAACACGTACCGTCTGTGCTGAGGTTAGCTGTGGTCATGTGACCCCTGACCTGAAACACGTACCGTCTGTGCTGAGGTTAGCTGTGGTCATTTGACCCCTGACCTCTGACCTGAAACACGTACCGTCAGTGCTGAGGTTAGCTGTGGTCATGTGACCCCTGACCTGAAACACGTACCGTCTGTGCTGAGGTTAGCTGTGGTCATTTGACCCCTGACCTCTGACCTGAAACACGTACCGTCAGTGCTGAGGTTAGCTGTGGTCATGTGACCCCTGACCTGAAACACGTACCGTCTGTGCTGAGGTTAGCTGTGGTCATTTGACCCCTGACCTGAAACACGTACCGTCTGTGCTGAGGTTAGCTGTGGTCATGTGACCCCTGACCTGAAACACGTACCGTCTGTGCTGAGGTTAGCTGTGGTCATTTGACCCCTGACCTCTGACCTGAAACACGTACCGTCAGTGCTGAGGTTAGCTGTGGTCATGTGACCCCTGACCTGAAACACGTACCGTCTGTGCTGAGGTTAGCTGTGGTCATTTGACCCCTGACCTCTGACCTGAAACACGTACCGTCAGTGCTGAGGTTAGCTGTGGTCATGTGACCTCTGACCTGAAACACGTACCGTCAGTGCTGAGGTTAGCTGTGGTCATTTGACCCCTGACCTGAAACACGTACCGTCAGTGCTGAGGGTTAGCTGTGGTCATGTGACCCCTGACCTCTGACCTGAAACACGTACCGTCTGTGCTGAGGTTAGCTGTGGTCATGTGACCCCTGACCTGAAACAAGTACCGTCTGTGCTGAGGTTAGCTGTGGTCATGTGACCCCTGACCTGAAACACGTACCGTCTGTGCTGAGGTTAGCTGTGGTCATGTGACCCCTGACCTGAAACACGTACCGTCTGTGCTGAGGTTAGCTGTGGTCATTTGACCCCTGACCTGAAACACGTACCGTCTGTGCTGAGGTTAGCTGTGGTCATTTGACCCCTGACCTGAAACACGTACCGTCTGTGCTGAGGTTAGCTGTGGTCATGTGACCCCTGACCTGAAACACGTACCGTCTGTGCTGAGGTTAGCTGTGGTCATTTGACCCCTGACCTCTGACCTGAAACACGTACCGTCAGTGCTGAGGTTAGCTGTGGTCATGTGACCCCTGACCTGAAACACGTACCGTCTGTGCTGAGGTTAGCTGTGGTCATTTGACCCCTGACCTCTGACCTGAAACACGTACCGTCAGTGCTGAGGGTTAGCTGTGGTCATTTGACCCCTGACCTGAAACACGTACCGTCAGTGCTGAGGGTTAGCTGTGGTCATGTGACCCCTGACCTGAAACACGTACCGTCAGTGCTGAGGTTAGCTGTGGTCATGTGACCTCTGACCTGAAACACGTACCGTCAGTGCTGAGGTTAGCTGTGGTCATTTGACCCCTGACCTGAAACACGTACCGTCTGTGCTGAGGTTAGCTGTGGTCATGTGACCCCTGACCTGAAACAAGTACCGTCTGTGCTGAGGTTAGCTGTGGTCATGTGACCCCTGACCTGAAACACGTACCGTCTGTGCTGAGGTTAGCTGTGGTCATGTGACCCCTGACCTGAAACAAGTACCGTCTGTGCTGAGGTTAGCTGTGGTCATGTGACCCCTGACCTGAAACACGTACCGTCTGTGCTGAGGTTAGCTGTGGTCATGTGACCCCTGACCTGAAACACGTACCGTCTGTGCTGAGGTTAGCTGTGGTCATGTGACCCCTGACCTCTGACCTGAAACACGTACCATCTGTGCTGAGGTTAGCTGTGGTCATGTGACCCCTGACCTGAAACAAGTACCGTCTGTGCTGAGGTTAGCTGTGGTCATGTGACCCCTGACCTGAAACACGTACCGTCTGTGCTGAGGTTAGCTGTGGTCATGTGACCCCTGACCTGAAACACGTACCGTCTGTGCTGAGGTTAGCTGTGGTCATGTGACCCCTGACCTGAAACACGTACCGTCTGTGCTGAGGTTAGCTGTGGTCATGTGACCCCTGACCTGAAACACGTACCGTCTGTGCTGAGGTTAGCTGTGGTCATGTGACCCCTGACCTCTGACCTGAAACACGTGCCGTCTGTGCTGAGGTTAGCTGTGGTCATGTGACCCCTGACCTGAAACAAGTACCGTCTGTGCTGAGGTTAGCTGTGGTCATGTGACCCCTGACCTGAAACACGTACCGTCTGTGCTGAGGTTAGCTGTGGTCATTTGACCCCTGACCTGAAACACGTACCGTCAGTGCTGAGGTTAGCTGTGGTCATGTGACCCCTGACCTGAAACACGTACCGTCTGTGCTGAGGTTAGCTGTGGTCATGTGACCCCTGACCTGAAACACGTACCGTCAGTGCTGAGGTTAGCTGTGGTCATGTGACCCCTGACCTGAAACACGTACCGTCAGTGCTGAGGTTAGCTGTGGTCATGTGACCCCTGACCTCTGACCTGAAACACGTACCGTCAGTGCTGAGGTTAGCTGTGGTCATGTACGCCTCCAGCCGCAGGTCTGAGAAGGTGACGTTCACTCCTGCGCTCAGACTGATGGACGAGGAGCTCAAACACCTGTAGGTGCTGTTCACCCGCGCCGAGATCTCGGAGGAGTTCGTCGTCACGGATACGACCCCTGCAGCAGAAACACACACGTGAGGGGACGCTCGTCTGTGACAGTGCGTGTGTGTGACTTGCACTGGAGGATTGTGGGAAGGTGTCGGGGTCGCTGAGGTTTTGTGTGTGTGTGTGTGTTTTTGTTTTTGTGATATGAGGACACAAATGTGTATAATGACATGCATATTACACTGGTATTACAACTTACACGTGATATGAGGACATTGCATGAGTCCTCATATTTCAAATAGCTTAAAAAACATAAAAAACAATGTTTTTTTTTAAATGTAAAAATGCAGCATGTCTCCTGTGATGGGCAGGTTTAGGGATAGGGGCAGTGTGTGTGTGTGTGTGTGTGTGTGATGGGCAGGTTTAGGGATAGGGGCAGTGTGTGTGTGTGTGTGTGTGTGTGTGTGATGGGCAGGTTTAGGGATAGGGGCCGTGTGTGTGTGTGTGTGTGTGTGTGTGTGTGTGTGTGTGTGATGGGCAGGTTTAGGGATAGGGGCAGTGTGTGTGTGTGTGTGTGTGTGATGGGCAGGTTTAGGGATAGGGGCAGTGTGTGTGTGTGTGTGTGTGTGTGTGTGTGATGGGCAGGTTTAGGGATAGGGGCAGTGTGTGTGTGTGTGTGTGATGGGCAGGTTTAGGGATAGGGGCAGTGTGTGTGTGTGTGTGTGTGTGTGTGTGTGTGATGGGCAGGTTTAGGGATAGGGGCAGTGTGTGTGTGTGATGGGCAGGTTTAGGGATAGGGGCAGTGTGTGTGTGTGTGTGTGATGGGCAGGTTTAGGGATAGGGGCAGTGTGTGTGTGTGTGTGTGTGTGTGTGTGTGATGGGCAGGTTTAGGGATAGGGGCCGTGTGTGTGTGTGTGTGTGTGTGTGTGTGTGTGTGTGTGTGTGATGGGCAGGTTTAGGGATAGGGGCAGTGTGTGTGTGTGTGTGTGTGTGATGGGCAGGTTTAGGGATAGGGGCAGTGTGTGTGTGTGTGTGTGTGTGTGATGGGCAGGTTTAGGGATAGGGGCAGTGTGTGTGTGTGTGTGTGTGTGTGTGTGATGGGCAGGTTTAGGGATAGGGGCAGTGTGTGTGTGTGTGTGTGTGTGTGTGTGTGTGTGATGGGCAGGTTTAGGGATAGGGGCAGTGTGTGTGTGTGATGGGCAGGTTTAGGGATAGGGGCAGTGTGTGTGTGTGTGTGTGTGTGTGTGATGGGCAGGTTTAGGGATAGGGGCAGTGTGTGTGTGTGTGTGTGTGATGGGCAGGTTTAGGGATAGGGGCAGTGTGTGTGTGTGTGTGTGTGTGTGATGGGCAGGTTTAGGGATAGGGGCAGTGTAGGGGGATAGAATATACAGTTTGTCCAGTATAAAAGTCATTACGCCTATGGAATGTCCTCATATATCACAAAAACACAGCTGTGTGTGTGTGTGTGTGTGTGTGTGTGTGTGTGTGACTGACCTGTGCTGGAGGATTGTGGGAAGGTGTCGGGGTCGCTGAGGTTGTACTGTAGGCTAATGTTGGTCACTCTGTAGAGCCGCCCGTCGCTGGAGAACATGAGAGAGATCATGTGACCTGCTCCGAATGACATCACCAGCTCTGGAGGAACATCAGCACCGCCACACGAGCTCCTGTTGCCCACTGATGCTGAGGAGGGCATCGCAAACACTGCCTCGCTCTACACACACACAGGAAATATATCTATAGCAAATAAAAAATATCTTTTTCCATGACTAATATTATTAAAACTAAAAAAAGACATGGGTAGGTTTAGAGGTCGGGTTAGTGTGTGTGAGTGTGAGTGTGTGTAACAGTTAAATGTTACGTATGGTGCCATCTTACTACCCACCATTAGGGGACACTATTGTTCCTAAGTTTAAAGGGGAACTTGGCAACTATTTCAACTTAAAGCTGCAGTAGGGAGTTTTGAGAAAACGTTGACCTAGCCTGAAAATTTGAACAAGCACAACTTCCAGGTCCCTGCCCCCCCTTGCTCTCTGCTGCGCTACAGCCCTCCCTCCACAGCTCGTCCTCCACAGCGGAGCCCGTCGTGAACGCGCAGGCTAGTAAACAGGCCCACCGATAACAGCGGATAAAAAGTTATATGGCACATTCACTAATAGGGACTAAACGTCTATAATATGCTTTACATTGACTATGGCCTGCCCATACTTTGACTACAAACTTGGTCCTCAAATCATTATGTATTTTCCAATAGCCTAATGTAACTTTATAACGTTGCACTCTTTCTATAAGTTATAAATAGCTAGTAAGATAGCGTTAATATAACGGTAACTAACGTTACAGTATGTAAGTAAATTATTCTAGCGATATATAATGCTAGTTAAGGTGTGCTAGTACATTATTTCAGCAACATGACAAGCCAGTGAATTAGCAGGTTTCAATTGTTGCTTAGCAGAGTGCGTGACATTTTATCTACATGTTAGTTTCGAGTCAACGGGCTCTGTGTAATTCTTTCTTTTTCGCTTGGTTATCGTCATCAGTCTTTTTCCTTTAACCTCTTTGTTTTATGAGCAGGTGTCACTGGAGAATTGGCAGTTTCGGTTGTTTCTCTGTCATAAGCACAGCTGCAGCACGCCGGCAATCTGGAGTCTGAACGACGGCTCGCGCTGTGCAAGAGAGGGGTGTGGTCAGCGCGTACACGAGCGTGATTGACACTGCTAAGACACTCCTCCTGGCTCTGATTGGTTGTTTCTGACCGGGAGCGTGTATTTCTTGCAAATGGCAATAGGACCACTGGGAGGAGCCAGAGGAGCTTGATTTTTAAACAGATTATCTGTCTCATATTCTACTGTCAGGACATAATGACAGTTTTAGCAAATACATTTTTTCAAAAGTTACCTACAGCAGCTTTAATAAAACCCTTTAGAAATCATTTGAATGGTTCAATAACCTGTTCTGGAGAGAGTGGTGGCTCCCCCGCTCCCCGAAGCGTCCCCGGCGGAGAACCAACCTTGCAACATGTGGACTAACGTCCCGGTAAGTTGGAAATAGAAGTCTTGTGAGAAGCGAGAACGAGCGAGAAACACGAACTGCTTTATGGCAATTCGTCATAATTCTATGATGCGTTACCCACTCGGCAGACACAGCTCCACACGATACAGTGGGCCGACTCCGATAATAACACAAGCACATGAGCAGCGGGAGGAGGCGCCGCAAGCGCGTGTTTATACGACAGGGTTGTGAAATATACGCCCCACTGCAGTAGGGGGAGCTGATGAGAACACAGAAGGGAAGATCAGCGAAGAAATGGCTAGAGTTGCCAAGTGCCCCTTTAAATACAGGTATGGAGTAGAAGAAGAGAGAGTAAATGAAGAGGAGAAGAGAGAGCTGTTTGGTAAGAGGAACGCATGGCTTCCCTTTACTGATGCCCTGGTTACACTTTTACTCATTCAAGTACGAGTTTGTTATAAGGGGTCGGGTTGGTGCGTGTGTGTGTGTGAGAGTGAGTTTGAGAGAGTGTGTGTGAGTGTTGTACCGTTCCATTGGTGGTGTTGTAGGAGATGCTGAAGTTTGCGTCGAGTTCTGCTTTAATGCAGGTGGAGTTTCCATCAGTCACCTCAAATGTCACAGCATGAGCCACAAACACACACCCTGAAACACAAACACACACCTTCATCATCATCATCATCATGTCGACAAGAGTGAGACGTGAGCCTCAGTGTCCAGCAGAGGGCGCCGCCCACACACACACCCACATCATCAGTCGACCTGAGTGAGACGTGAGCCTCAGTGTCCAGCAGAGGGCGCCATCTCACACACACACACACACACATCATCAGTCGACCAGAGTGAGACGTGAGCCTCAGTGTCCAGCAGAGGGCGCCATCTCACACACACACACTCAGTAATCCAACCAATCGCTTCCGTCATCATTCTCACATCATCTCTTAAATATTTTTAAATGACCAAAAAAAAACCCATTTATCTGCATTCCACAATCCCTTTACCACATGATTTCCCCCTTTAAAGAAAAGGAATCAATAAATTGTGACACAGGAAGTGACATCATCTGAACATGAGCATGACGAGCAAGTAATCTCACAATAATAATATTCTATTTTCACAATTTCGACACAGACTGCAGCTTACTTTGGGTTTTAATATATCTGGATTCCGTTTTAATGGCTTAATTACATTTTTATAACCAAAAAGAACATCTAATCAATGCATTTCATAAAACTAGTAATCAATGATAAACATGATCTTTTTAGAAAATCTGTGTCTGTTTTGCTTGATGACACTTTTATCAGGGTAACCAAATGAAAATAACAATTCCTCTTATTTTTTGGCAAACAAATCCTGTATAACAGAGAAAGCCTTCTAACAGTAAAACCCCTCCGTCAGTTCATCAAATAAAGCTTCACTTCGGCGGCGAGATCTGGCGTGTGGACGACACTCATCGTGCGAGTGTGTGTTTCATTCATAAACTTCTGCTTAAACTGTAATAATGCTGTAACTGTGAAGGGGAACTCTTGTGAAATCTCAGCATGACCCAGAGAGTTTGTGAAATCATGAAGTGTCTTACACACACACACTCACCAGCTACACTGGACCGAACCACCGGGTTCTGCTGATAATCAGTGTGATTCACCAGAGCAGCTGATCACACACACACACACACACACACACACACACACACACACACACACACGCGATGATGAACAGCAGCTCAAGGGAACAATAGGCTGAGTCCCGTCCAGATCATTCTGGAGTCACATGATCACTGAGTGAGGAACAGAGACTGATAATCATTTTAATAACAGTGTTTATGTGAATAACTAACGCATGTCACATGACTGATCGGAACCAGGCGAGTGTGTGTGAGTGAGTGTGTGTGAGTGAGTGTGTGTGAGTGAGTGTGTGTGAGTGAGTGTGTGTGAGTGAGTGAGTGTGTGTGAGTGAGTGCGTGTGTGTGTGAGAGAGTGTGAAGAACCACAAATGAGGTTTGAGCCGGAGGTCAAGGCTCGACTGGTGAACATGAGCTTGTGTTTGCTTATTTTTTGAGTGAGTGCGTGTATGAGAGTGTGTGTGTAAGGGAGAGTGTGTGTGTGTGTGTGTGTGTGAGAGAGTGTATGCGTGCGTGAGTGTGTGTGTGTTTGGGAGAGTGTGCGCGCATGTATGAGTGTGTGAGTGAGAGTGTGTGCGTGAGTGTGCGAGTGTGTGTGAGGGAGAGAATGTGTGAGGGAGAGTGTGTGTGTGTGCATGTGTGAGTGTATGTGTGAGGGAGAGAGTGTGTGTGTGTGTGTGAGGGAGAGTGTGTGTGCGTGTGAGTGTATGTGAGAGTGAGGGAGAGAGTGTGTGAGTGAGTGTGTGTGAGTGAGTGAGTGAATTTGTGTGTGTGTGTGTGTGTATTTGTGTGTGTGTGAGAGAAAGTGTGAGAGAAAATTGTGTGTGATTGTGCGAGGGAGTGTGTGTGAGAATTTGTGTGTAAGTGTGTGAGGTTTTAATAATCCATGAACCAAAGCAACCAGTGACGAGGACAATCACAGCATTAGAAAAGTGTTTGAAAAATCAAACAAAAATACAAAAATAAGACTGAAGTTAACATCTTTAATGAACGACAGGACTACAATCCTGTGATGTGTGATGACATCATCGCATTTAAAATTATGGGGAATATAAAGCCGTTGATCTAAAGATTGTGTATATCAAAACAATATTTTTATGCATACATTTTAAACTGTTTGAGACCCGATTACATAATCCAGTGCGCTTGTCACGAGTCTCCGATTGGTGGAGATTTCTGCAGAATCATGGGTAATGTAGTTCTCCACCAGGAATCTTGCCTAATAAATTAAATTGATTTTAAAATAAATAAAGTTGAAATAATGCAGACTGTGCTTTAACAGAAACAAACCATCGATGAACACCCTCTTAGCTCACAGTAGGACCGTCTTTAATGGTTTATGATAAGTCACGTGACATCTAAAGATCCGCTGCTGATTGGCTGTTTCCGTCCCGAGCTCGTTCTCCAGCCTATTGACGGATATTAATATGAATCTTTATGGTTCAGCAAGATGTGATTTGGACTGAAAGTATTGCTGTACGCGCGCGTATTGTTCGGATCACGTGACGCCCCGAGGTGACGTCAGCAGCGCGTTAAACAACTCAAGTGAAATGTAGTTCTTAAAATAATTATATAACAAAACACCTCAAATGAAAGCACATAATAGCGAATAAAAGGACTAAAGTGAAACAGGCACACATAATCACACACATACACTGATTAAACTGACTACACTAACGAGTTTAACCAAACAGAGTCAGTCAGACAGAAGAATCTCGAACTGACGCGCGCTAATGACAGTTTGACGTCGATAACACCGAGATCTACGTCGTGTGTGTGTGTGGTTTAGACTAGTTCGCGATGTTTAAAGGTGAGTTATAAAGACTTACCCATCAGCAGAGTCCAGACACCTGCAGAAAAACACTGTTTAACGACCGCCATGACGTCTGTCGGGAAAAGCGCCAAACCGAGCGATAACCGCCGCGCACTGAACACGGGCGCTGTGGGTTTATATGAGTGATTTAATCAGCTCATAAACGGAGTTGTGATGTTTCCTCGGCGTCGGGCAGCAGATTCACTGTGTCATGAGGCAGAATGTTCCAGTCATGTGATGTGAGCGCTTTAGCCCCGCCCCTGCGAGTCACGTGACGGCGCGCGCACTGCCGCGTGTATATAAACACTGGCGACAGGATTACACGGATGCATTCACTGTGTTTACTGTACAAGTACAGCCTGTCATGAAGTGTTCATGTTGCTGTTAAGGGAAAATGACAAAAATGACGCTATTTTCTTCTGGAAACAAACTTTGTTGCATTATTTTCCTGTAAAGCTGCTTTGCAACACTCTGTCTGTACAATAGTGTCATTATTCAGATCATGTTTTATTCTCATTAATATAATTATTACTGATATTAATTGTCTTTTAAGCCCCAAGTAAGCAAGCCAGAGGTGACAGTGGCAAAACTAATAAACAGAATCTTTAATCCAGTTTTGATAAAAGCATCTATCACATGCATTAATGTAAACGTGTATGTGTGTGTGTGTGTGAGGAAGTGACTCATACCACAGGAACTAGTGGTTTGACCTTTGACCTGCTATACACTTTTTTCATCTCTACCTCACCTTGAGTCACTGATTCACAACGGCCGTCCTGTAATCATAAATCACACAGCATGCACAATTCAGTCTGAAATAACTAGTGTGTGTGTGTGTGTGTGTGTGTGAAAGACCCGTCTGTCAGGCTCTCGGCCGTAATTTGTTTCTTCAAGGAATTACTCTGTGAATGAGGCAGAAAATCACATTAGTCCAGGAGTGTGTGTGTGGAGAGTCGAGACGAACGTCTTCACTGGGCGGGCAGAAACAAGCGACACACACCCGACACACACACACACAGGAACACACACACCTGCACACACAGCATCACACGAGGGGTTCCGCAGAGTTAGTGAAGATCATCGTTTCATACATGCATTCTTTTTGCATTGTGACATTATTTTTGTGACAAACTCTGACTTGAGAAAGCCTGAATGTTTGAAGGGTTTAAGCTGGGAATAGTTTTCATCATTTACACAGAATGAGGAATATAATAGCAAACAAAACACAGTCCACTCATAATATCTTAATTAAATATGATTTATTCTTTCATATCTTCGCCCGCTTACAAAGAATAGAATCCTCTGCTCTACAAAACTGTGTGTGTCAGAATACAGGTGATCACACACACACACACTCACACACACTCGCTCGCTCACACTGACACACACTCACAGACACACTCGCACTGACACACACACACACACACACACACACTCACACACACTCTCACACACTCGCTCGCTCACACTGACACACACTCACAGACACACTCGCACTGACACACACACACACACACACTCACACACACTCGCTCGCTCACACTGACACACACTCACAGACACACTCGCACTGACACACACACACACACACTGACACACACCCACAGACACACTCGCACTGACACACACACACACACACACTCACAGACACACACACACACACACACACACACTCGCACTGACACACACACACACACACACACACACACTCGCTCGCTCACACTGACACACACTCACACACAAACTCACTCGCTCACACTGACACACACTCACAGACACACTCGCACTGACACACACACACACACACACACACACACACACACTCGCACTGACACACATACACACTCGCACTGACACACACACACACACACACACTCGCTCGCTCACACTGACACACACACTCACAGACACACTCGCACTGACACACACACACTCGCTCGTTCACACTGACACACACTCACACACAAACTCGCTCGCTCACACTGACACACACTCACAGACACACTCGCACTGACACACACACACACACACACACACTCGCACTGACACACACACACTCGCACTGACACACACACACACACACACACGCTCGCTCACACTGACACACACTCACACTGACACACACACTCTCGCACTGACACACACACTCACACTGACACACACACTCTCGCACTGACACACACACTCACACTGACACACACACTCACACTGACACACACACTCACACTGACACACACACTCACACTGACACACACACTCACACTGACACACACACTCTCGCACTGACACGCGCACACACACACACACACACACACACACAGACACACTCGCTCACACACACACACACACACACACTCGCTCGCTCACACTGACACACACACTCTCGCACTGACACGCGCACACACACACACACACACACACACAGACACACTTACTCGCTCACACTGACACACACACACACACACTAACTCATACACACACGCACATATTAACTCATAAACATACACACACACACTGACAAACATATACACACTAACTAATACACACACTCATTCACTGACAAACACATACACACACACACACAAACTCATACACTCGCACACACACTAACTCATACACACTGACGCATGCACACTCTCTCATACTCACACACACACTTGCGTTATCAAAAGAATAATTTCTGTCTATCATGAGAGTTTGAGAGGCTGCACTGAGTCTCAGCAGTGTGTGTGTGTGTGTGTGTGTGTGTGTGTGTGTGTGTGAGCGAGTAACTGTCAAACCCTGCAGCATCAGAACTCGCATCATCAACATGATTCTGGCATCATGACGACCGAAGTCTAAAAGAAACACACGTAACGTGGCGCTACAGTAGAAGAGACTCGACACACACACTAAACAAAGTCCAAGAAACACAAACACAAAGAAAAGTGCATCTCATTCGCAAATCGCAATCATGCTAGAGTGGCTCAGCGTCCCAGAAGGCCGAGCGCCAGTGAGCGCCGCGCCGGTTCGGCCCAGAAGCCCTTGCGGAGGAACCCGGAGCTCACGCCACATAGTGGTACTGGTTGGCGTTCTCTTTGTCCCGCTCCATATAGTCCCGGTCGATCAGCGACTCGATGCGCTTCTTCAGGTCTGCCGGCTACACAGGGAGAGAGCAGGGCATCATGGGAGTTATGAGAATACATGGGCGGCTCAATATTCAGCAGGACCAATCGCTCATTCACTCGCCGAGTAAAACATTAGCTTGTCTAGAATTTTTTTTGTGTGTGTGTGTGTGAACATTTCAGACACAGTGTGCAAGGGTCTTGAAGCCCGGGTGTGTCACAGATGTGTGTGTCAGATGTGTGTGTCAGAGATGTGTGTGTCAGATGTGTGTGTCAGATGTGCGTGTCACAGATGTGTGTGTACAGATGTGTGTGTCAGATGTGTGTGTACAGATGTGTGTGTCAGATGTGTGTGTCAGATGTGTGTGTCACAGATGTGTGTGTCACAGATGTGTGTGTCAGATGTGTGTGTCACAGATGTGTGTGTCACAGATGTGCGTGTCACAGATGTGTGTGTGTGTGTGTGTCACAGATGTGTGTGTCACAGATGTGTGTGTCAGATGTGTGTGTCAGATGTGTGTGTACAGATGTGTGTGTCACAGATGTGTGTGTGTGTGTGTGTCACAGATGTGTGTGTCACAGATGTGTGTGTCAGATGTGTGTGTCACAGATGTGTGTGTCACAGATGTGCGTGTCACAGATGTGTGTGTCACAGATGTGTGTGTCAGATGTGTGTCACAGACGTGTGTGTCACAGATGTGTGTGTCAGATGTGCGTGTCACAGATGTGTGTGTCACAGATGTGTGTGTCAGATGTGTGTCACAGATGTGTGTGTCACAGATGTGTGTGTCAGATGTGTGTCACAGATGTGTGTGTCACAGATGTGTGTGTCACAGATGTGTGTGTCACAGATGTGTGTGTCAGATGTGTGTGTCACAGATGTGCGTGTCACAGATGTGCGTGTCACAGATGTGTGTGTCACAGATGTGTGTGTCACAGATGTGTGTGTCAGATGTGTGCGAGCGTCACCTTGACGGGGAACTTGAGCTGGTTGTAGAGTTCAGACACCAGCAGGTTGTGGCTCAAGGTCTTCCTCATCTTCATGATCCTCACCACTGCAGCGTCGATCTGATACTGGCGGTCCTGGAACACTCGCTCAGTGGTGCTCACCTGCTCCTCCACCTGAGGATGACATCACAGGTCACATGACCATCTGCATATTCACACGTCACATGACCATCTGCATATTCACATTCTAACAAACAAGTATTCATTACGTCAGTGAGCTCATTGTTTCTGCATTCAATTATTATAATATTGCTAACTGTGATTTCTGAAATGCATAACTCAGTCTCCTCTGATGACAGATCCCTGTACACTGATGTGGACTCCAGCACGTCTGTAAAGCTGCTTTGACATGATGTGTTTTGTGAAAAGCGCTATACAAATAAACGTGAATTGAATTGAATATTTGTGTGATTTTCAAATGCTTGTAACAACTGGCTTTGGTTCGTGGATTCTGCACCTTAATAGTGTCTCTCACACACTCTCTCACACACACTCTCACACTCACTCACTCTCTCTCACACACTCTCTCACTCTCTCACACACACTCTCACTCTCTCTCACACACTCACTCACTCTCTCTCACACACTCACTCACTCTCTCTCACACACTCTCACTCACTCCCTCACTCTCTCACACACACTCTCACCGTCTCCTTCATCTGGATCTGGTTGATCTTGATGCGGAACAGTTTGTGTCTGAAGTCACAGTTGAAGTGGAAGCGATCTGCGTCCTCCACCTCTTTCCCTCGGGGAGTTTTATTGAGGACTCGTGCTTTCCCACACGCCAGAGACTGAAGAGTGCGCTTGAGCTCGCCGTCCTCTGACACACACACAACAAAACACGTTACTGAGAGTTCACACACACTCACTCTCACACACTCACACACTCACTCTCACACACTCACTCTCACACACTCACTCTCACACACTCACTCTCACACACTCACTCTCACACACTCACACACTCACTCTCACACACTCACACACTCACTCTCACACACTCACTCTCACACACTCACTCACACACACTCACACACTCACTCTCACACACTCACTCTCACACACTCACTCTCACACACTCACTCTCACACACTCACTCTCACACACTCACTCTCACACACTCACTCTCACACACTCACTCACTCTCACACACTCACTCACTCTCACACACTCACTCACTCTCACACACTCACTCACTCTCACACTCTCACTCTCACACACTCACTCTCACACACTCACTCTCACACACTCACTCTCACACACTCACTCTCACACACTCACTCTCACACACTCACTCTCACACACTCACTCACACACTCACTCTCACACACTCACTCACACACACTCACTCTCACACACTCACTCTCACACACTCACTCTCACACACTCACTCTCACACACTCACTCACTCTCACACACTCACTCACTCTCACACACTCACTCACTCTCACACTCACACACTCACTCTCACACACTCACTCTCACACACTCACACTCACTCTCACACACTCACTCACACTCACTCTCACACACTCACTCACACACACTCACTCACTCACACACTCACACTCACACACTCACTCTCACACACTCACTCTCACACACTCACTCTCACACACTCACTCTCACACACTCACTCTCACACACTCACTCTCACACACTCACTCACTCTCACACACTCACTCTCACACACTCACTCACTCTCACACACTCACTCACTCTCACACACTCACTCACTCTCACACACTCACTCACTCACTCTCACACTCACACACACACTCACTCTCACACACTCACTCTCACACACTCACTCACTCTCACACACTCACTCACTCTCACACTCTCACACACTCACTCTCACACACTCACTCTCACACACTCACTCTCACACACTCACTCTCACACACTCACTCTCACACACTCACTCTCACACACTCACTTTCACACACTCACTCTCACACACTCACTCTCACACACTCACTCTCACACACTCACTCTCACACACTCACTCTCACACACTCACTCTCACACACTCACTCTCACACACTCACTTTCACACACTCACTCTCACACACTCACTCTCACACACTCACTCTCACACACTCACTCTCACACACTCTCTCTCACTCTCACACACTCACTCTCACACACTCACTCTCACACACTCACTCTCACACACTCACTCTCACACACTCACTCTCACACACTCACTCTCACACACTCACACTCACTGAACGTACCGATGCCTGTGGCCGTACGGATCTCCTCCACCGAACACTCGTCGGCCTCGTTGAACATCAGCAGGACGAGAGTCTGAAACAGAGACACTTGCAGCTCCTTCTTCCCCTGCAGAGAGACAAGTGCTGATTGGTCAGTTCAGTGTCACAGTCAACCTAGTTTACAGTCTCTTCTACTCGTTATTTGATAAAAAAATACAGTAAAAACAGTGAAATATTATTCTAATGTAAATCAGCTGTTTTCTATGTGAATATACAGTAAAGTGTAATTTATTCCTGTGATCAAAGCTGAATGTTCAGCATCATTACTCCAGTCTTCAGTGTCACATGATCCTTCAGAAATCACTCTAATATGAGGATCTGATGCTCAAGACACATTTATTATAATTATTATCATCAGTGTTAAAAACAGTTCAGATTTTTGTGCAAGCTGCTTTTTAGCCCAAACTTTTGACTGGAAGAGTGTTGATATGTGTGTGTGTCGTGGGTTCACCTCTTTGAACTCCGTCTTCAGCACCGCGTGACCCAGTGTCGGCTGCCACTGCAGTTTACGCCCGCTGTGTTTCCCCAGATAGAACAGCTTAAACACTTCCTGAAGCTTCACCATCTGAAACACACACACACACACACAGTTATCTGTCCACCTCATTACCCGAAACACACACTTCCGCCCACAAATATGAGTTACACACACACACACACACACACTCATCTGTCCACCTTGTTTCCCACAAAAACACACTTCCGCCCACAAACATGAGTCACACACACTCGCTCACTTGCACAGACACTCACTCACACACACACACACACACACACACACACCTCAGCGGGCAGATGGACGTCCATCGGGATGTATGAGGGCCAGTAGCCCATGGTCAGGATGTTGACGGTCAGCTCGATGTTGCTGGGATCAGTCTGGTTCTGCATGTACTGCACACACACACACACACACACACACACAGCATTAGTTCTCTCATATCACACGCCGCCCGAACACACTTGATCTCATGAGACATTAAACCACGTGTGAGGAGCTGGAGAGATGCAACACCTCACAGCAGGGTCTGCGGTACGATCTTATTTACACATCTAGATAAAAGTGTGTTAGTGTGTGTGTGTGTCAAAAGTGCAAAACTGTTACTGACTGCAACTTTAAATGTTACTTCTATATATTTATGCATACACGTATATACACTCAGCGGCCACTTCATTATCTACACCTGTTTAACCGTTCGTTAACGCAAATATCTGATCAGCCAATCACAGGGCAGCAACTCAATGCATGTAAACATGATCAAGACGATCAGCTAAAGTTCAGACGGAGCATCAAACCGAGGAAGAAAGTGATTTAAGTGACTGAACGTGGGATGGTCTGAGTGTTTCAGAAACTGCTGATCGACTGCGATTTACACACACAGATCTGAACAAGAGAAAATGCCTTGTTGAGGTCAGAGGAGAATGAAAAGGGGGTCCGACCCGGAACTACTCAGGTGAACCTAATAAAGTGGCCGCTGAGTGTGTGTGTGTGTGTGTATACTGCGTCTCTGTGCACACACACCTGTTTGAACTGGATCATGACGTCTTTAGAGAGCTCCATGTCTTTGAACATCCCCTCTAGTTTACTGGTGAACGCTGCTCCACACTCTACAACACACACACACACACACACACACACACACACACGGTATGTCACTTCACAGAGGAAATACTGCAGCGGATGCACAGAAATTAAAAGGTAGCATTTGTTAACATTCTAAATCATAATCATTTGTGAACAAACAAGTATTCATTACTTCAATGAGCTCATTGTTCCTCTCTTAAATTATTACATTATTTACATTAATAGATTAATTTACATTTCTGAAATACAGTTCCCTCTGATAACAGATCACTTTTCATTTCTGTAAAGCTGCTTTGGAATGATGTGTGTTGTGAAAAGCGCTATACAAACACATGTGAATAGAGATGCACTCATACAGATGGGGTTTGTAAACACAGTAATGAAACACTGCAGCTTTAAGAACTTCAGAAACGAATGCAGTTTAATTAGTCACAGTGAAACTGACTTAATGCGTCTGATTTCACGATAAAACTCAAATTAACACTGAAATCAAGGCAAAAAAAACCCAGCAACTCAACCACAGATGCGTGGTCACTGCCTGTTCACATGATCATGTGACCTAACTGCCAGGAAACTGATCAGTGGAGTTTCCACGGTAACGGTCTGACGGCCAATGAGAAGTCAGATTCAGAACCAACCGTGTTTGAGTTTGGACAGCATGGACTTCTCTGCGTCCACAGATGCGCTCTTGCCCACCAGCAAACGCTTGGCCAGATCCTTCTTATAGAAGGCCTCGAACACGTCCTTCCCTGCAGAACACACACACACACACACACACATCAGTTCAGCTGCATCTCAGTGCGACTCTGACTTACACTCCTACAGCTCTGTACTGATAAACATTGTCAGAATGATTCCAGTTCGCAGTGATACGCGGAAGCGATAAATAATTCTGTATTATGAATTTTTAAGGCCAGTGAGTAATTAGTTGAGGTCACTTTGTAGAGAAAGACACAGGCCTGCGGACATATATATCCAAACACACACATCTATAGACTAAACACGGGATGTGCATGTGCGCCGCCAGCGCTTCACAGATTAGCGTTTTTGAAGTTTACGCGGAGATGATCACGCTTTTCAACACTTGATCCTGTTTTAAAGTGTGTGTTCTGAAGCTCAAACACTGCTGTGTGAATGAACCGCCGGAACACATTAAAGTTTCTGTGTTCATAGAGCGGTGTGTGTTAGCGGCCGCTAAGGTAAAGCCTAAACACTCTCTGTTACTGTAATCTCCTGTTATCACTGTAAAGCTGCGGTGAAACTCTATAGTGTTAAAGCGCTGTATAGATGAAGGAGACGCGCCGGATTACCGTGGATGAAGCGGAAGATGATCATGATCTTGTCCAGGATCCTCTCCAGCTCTTCTTCTGTGGCCTCCTTGTTTCCCGCACGCAGTTTAGAGTCCACATACTTCGCTGAAGAGACACACAGTTACACCAGACCGAGAGAAAGCAACTCTTTCATTCATCAACGACTCAGTAAACTGGTCAAAAGTGACATTTATAATGTTACAAAAGATTCTGTTTCAAAGAAATGCTGTTTTTTTAACTCTCTGGTCAAAGAATCTTGAAAAATGTACACAAAAATCTGAAGCAGCACAACTGTTTTCAACATTGATAATCAGAAATGTGAGAGTGTGTGTGTGTGTGTGTGTGAGAGAGACATGAGTGTGTGTGTGTGTGTGTGTGTGTGTGTGTGTGTGAGAGAGACATGAGTGTGTGTGTGAGTGTGTGTGTGTGTGTGAGAGTGAGTGTGTGAGTGTGTGAGTGAGTGAGTGAGTGAGTGAGAGACATGAGTGTGTGTGTGTGTGTGTGTGTGTGTGTGTGAGTGAGTGAGTGAGTGAGTGAGTGAGTGAGTGAGAGACATGAGTGTGTGTGTGTGTTGTGTGGGAGTGAGACGTGTGTGTGTGTGTGTGAGTGAGTGAGTGAGTGAGTGAGTGAGTGAGTGAGTGAGTGAGAGACATGAGTGTGTGTGTGTGTGTGTGTGTGTGTGTGTGTGTGTGTGTGTGAGTGAGTGAGTGAGTGAGTGAGTGAGAGACATGAGTGTGTGTGTGTGTGTGTGTGAGTGAGTGTGTGAGTGTGTGTGTGAGTGAGGGAGTGAGACGTGAGTATGTGTGTGTGTGTGTGTGTGTGTTGTGTGGGAGTGAGACGTGTGTGTGTGTGTGTGTGTGTGTTGAGATGTCAGGGTTCCCTGTGGACACTCACCGATGAGCTCGGCGGGTTTGTTGGGTCTCTTGTTGATGAAGTTCTCGAAGGCTTCCTTCATGGCGTTGATGAAGGTGTCGTTCCTCTGGAAGCAGCGCTGGCTCACCAGGTCCATCTTATCCTTGAAGTCCAGCAGCTCCTGCACCATCTCCTTATCCTTCTCTGGAGAGCTGACGATCTCCCCGCCGGAGCTCTGCGGAGGAGCGGCACCCGATCAGTCAGAGAAACTTGCGCTCGCTGTCAAACACTGCCCACAGAAAGCACTCCGCACCGCTCAGGTCTAGAGCGTCTGCTGTGTGTGTGTGTGTGTGTGTGTGTGTCTGTGTGTGTGTGTGTGTGTGTGTGTGTGTGTGTGTGTGTGTGTGTGTGTGATCATCAGCTGGAAACACTGCCCACAGAAAGCACTCCGCACCGCTCAGGTCTAGAGCGTCTGCTGTGTGTGTGTGTGTGTGTGTGTGTGTGTGTGTGATCATCAGCTGGAAACACTGCCCACAGAAAGCGCTCCGCACTCGCTCAGGTCTAGAGCGTCTGGTGTGTGTGTGTGTGTGTGTGATGATCAGTGTGTAGATGTAGTGAGTGGAACTGGAGTGTTTCTGAAGGCCAGTTTGCCGGTGTGTGTTCATGTAGTTCATTACGCTGTGTGTTGAAGTGTGTTTTCTAAGGTTACTGATGCACTAACAGTTTTATGCACTATTGTAGCCTCATTTTCCCTGAATGCACATTAAGGAAGTTATACTTTAAGAACAATTGTTTCAAAAGTTAATGCACTTTAAAAAGAGAATGTAATTTCAATAAAAGATGTGATGCTGGATCTGGTTTATATTGCGCTCGCTTGCGCCCTCTTGTGGGCATAGGAGACGATACAGCACCCTTTATCCTCTAACATTAAGCATTGCCTTTAGAATTAGAATATAATTTGAATTTTGCTAATATTTAAGAAAGAAATTCGAATGTAGCTTTTCCGCCGTTTTGACAGCCCTGTGTGTGTGTGTGTGTGTGTGTGTGTGTGTGTACCTTGATGTATTCTCTCCAGGACTGCAGCAGTGCCGTCAGGCCGCCCTTGACTTTATTGAAGAGCTCGTACAGCAGCGTCAGCTCACACTCGCGGCTCTCGTCCAGCAGCGTGCGCAGGCCTGAGGAGAACACACACATCAGCTGAGTGTGTGTGTGTGTCATGACATGACTTCAGTGCTCACATCGCTAGCATAACTCTGACCTTTCTGCAGAATGGCGGTCATGTGTTCGCCCAGCAGCTGCTTCTCCACGGCGGCGATCAGAGGCTTCCTATCACACAGAAGTAGAGCACCCTCATCACACCAGCGCTTTAAACTCTGTGTTTATTTACACCAATCAGCGCCTGTGTCTGCTTTACTGCCCACAGACCAATCACACGTCAGTATGCAAATATGATGATGACATCGGTTACATGCTAGAAAACATTCTGTTTTATTTTGATGGTTGTTATTTTAAAAGTATTGATTTCAAATGTACGACGGTTTTATGATTTAAAGGTAGGGTAGGCAATTTATTAATAAACACTGTTATACTGCTGTTACACACCGACAGGCAGGAAGAACACCGGACCGAATGCAATGATTAGACGTACAGTTTTTGGTCCTGAGACTTCCACGGAAAACATACATGGTTTAATATTTAGACCACTTCTATTATTGATTGATATAGGATGATAATATATCACTCACTCACTCACTCACACACTCACTCACACACTCACTCACACACTCACTCACTCACTCACTCACACACACTCACTCACTCACACACTCACTCACTCACACTCACTCACTCACTCACACACTCACTCACACACTCACACACTCACTCACTCACTCACTCACTCACTCACACACTCACTCACACACACTCACTCACTCACACACTCACTCCCTCACTCACTCCCTCACTCACTCACACACTCACACACTCACTCACACACTCACACACTCACTCACTCACTCACTCACACACTCACTCACACACACTCACTCACTCACACACTCACTCACTCACACACTCACTCACTCACACACTCACACACTCACTCACACACTCACACACTCACTCACACACTCACTCACTCACACACTCACTCACTCACTCACTCACTCACTCACTCACTCACTCACTCACTCACTCACACACTCACTCACTCACTCACACACTCACTCACTCACTCACTCACTCACTCACTCACACTCACTCACTCACTCACACTCACTCACTCCCTCACTCCCTCACTCACACACTCACTCACTCACACACTCACACACTCACACACTCACACACTCACACACTCACACACTCACTCACTCACACACTCACACACTCACACACTCACTCACACACTCACACACTCACTCACACACTCACTCACTCACACACTCACTCACTCACTCACTCACTCACTCACTCACTCACTCACTCACTCACTCACACTCACTCACTCACTCACACACTCACTCACTCACTCACTCCCTCACTCACTCACTCCCTCACTCCCTCACTCACACACTCACTCACTCACTCACTCACTCACTCACTCACTCACTCACACACTCACTCACTCACTCACACACTCACTCACTCACTCACTCACTCACTCACTCACTCACACACTCACTCACACACTCACTCACTCACTCACTCACTCACTCACTCACTCACTCCCTCACTCACTCACTCACTCACTCACTCACTCACTCACTCACTCACTCACTCACTCACTCACTCACTCACTCACACACTCACTCACTCACTCACTCACTCACTCACTCACTCACTCACTCACTCACTCACTCACTCACTCACACACTCACTCACTCACTCACTCACTCACACACTCACTCACTCACTCACTCACTCACTCACTCACTCACACACTCACACACTCACACACT
>JARWKJ010000005.1:217500-230000 GCA_029959095.1 Rhinichthys osculus | reverse complement strand
TTTGTAAAGAAATGCGCGCACACACGCACACACACACACGAATTGTTTAAATACATTTATGTTGTTAATAAATAACAATAAATTGTTGTTGTACCAGAAATATTTTTCACTGTAGAAATTTCAAATGTCATGATTTGCCAATGCAGGAGAGTACCGGCACCTTTTCCCCCCCACTTCAAGCACTGTCTACGACACACACACACACACACACGCTGACGGAGCAAAGCAAGCGTTATCTGTGAAGCACAGCTGGCAAACACACACACTGATGAAGGATATTCCCTGAACTGATGGATCTGAGCTCGAACGTGGTCTTCACACACTTGACGAAGCTGCTTGTATAACATGGGCGACACTTTATACGAGCACAGATTCTCCACGGCCTGCGGAGACAAACACACACACACACACACACACACACGTGGGTCATTACATAAACACAGCTGGACACCTGTTCACACTTTACTGTACCATTACTGATTTATAAAAGTTTTAATGTTTCTGAAAGAGTCTCTTCTGCTCACGAATAAACCCAGCTTTGGTGAGCAGAAGAGACACTTATAGAAACATTATGAAATATTAATGATTCTAAACTTTTCACCGATAGTGTGTAATATAGTAAAAATCAGCATTGGAGTGAATATGAAACAGTGTGACTTGACAGCTGGCCGTCACACGTTTATGACCTGAGCGGCGCTCGGGCCAGTAGCCGGTCAGCGCTGCATCGGCACGCAAGATTAAACCCTGATCATTTAATTATCCAAGCGCAAGAAGATAATTAAATGTATTATTATTTAATACTAAACTGAGCTCTTTCACGTCTTCTTGCACTTGAGCGGACACAGTCAGTTCTGTGAACATAACCAGTTAACGCGTGTGTATCAGTGTATTAGATCAGTGCATTCGCTCTTAAAGAGACGGCAGCCTAATATTCCTGATGCTGTCGGTGTCTTTAATGTCTATCAAACAACAAACGACAAAAAAATCTCACTTCTTTTGACTGAATACCTTTAATAATGATTCATTAATAAGAATGTTTAATTTAATGTTTAACAAAAGTTTTCTGTGATTCTTCCTCTTGTAAAGTCATGCAGTGTGAACACACACACACACACACACACACACACACACACACACACACACCTGGTACAGTTCCTCCAGGTTATACTGGATGGAGGTGCTGTTCTGAATCGCTCCCACAGCATCTCTCAGCTTCAGCCACGTGTCCTCAGTGTAGCTGTCAGTCAACTTCGGTCTGTCTGTGAACACACACACACACACACACACACACACACAGAAACACGCGCGCGCACACACACACACACAAAAGAAGAAAAAACACACAAAAGAAGAAAACACACACACACACACACACACACATACAGAAACGTACAGAACAAAAACACCCACCCACACACACACCATCCTGTTTAATATATAGTTTGATTTGAGTGGTATCTGACAGATATGAGCAGACTTCATGCGACTGTCACTGACACAGATCATCAGCTCGGGAACTAGTTCTAGTGGAGTGAAACTCACCTTTAAAGTTCTTTATGATCAGTTTCTTAGACGCTCCTGCTTTGGCTGGTTTGGTGAGTCCATTAAAGTTTGATTTCTGATTGTGCTGGATGTCTTCTGCCATCATTTGATCTCGGTTAATATCATTCACACATGAAATATAATAAACGCAGAGAGTGACTCGATCTCTGTTAGCTGTTAGCTATCAAAACACACAGCCAAACTAGAACCTGAGCCATGGAAGCGGCTCCAAACCCTCGTGGAGTGAGTTCGGCTTCTGCTGTGGATCGACACGACACACGCCTACACACACATGAGCAGATATTCATCAGATAATAATCATATTTACTCCATATTCACTCTGAGTGATCCGCGCCGCGGCGAGCTGCATAACAAGATGGCAAACAAACAGCGAATCTGCCGCTGGAGAATCTGCAGACAGACAAACACACGCCTCGCTTCAGAGAAACTTCTACAGAATAAAACAGAGATTTAAATAATGAAATTAAATAAAACTCGAAACCATGACTTTACGTCATAATTTGGACTTTTATGTCATCATTTTGACTTTTTTTTATCCCATAACGTTGACCTTTTAGGTTATATGTATGACTTAGTATGTGATCGTTTAAATTTTTTTATTTCATAATTATGACTTTTAAGTCACAATTTCGACTTTTTACGTCATAATAACAAGCTCAACTGACTGAAATATGATTATTGTTGACAAACTTTAACACAGTAGTTAGTCTTCATATGTTCTCTTCATCTAAACCTTTTAATTACATATCAGAATCGTGTTATAATAAACCACACTTTGACGTGCCAGTTAAATCGAGAAATACCCGATCTTTAATGTTGCTTGACTGAGGTAGTTTATGAATATTTCCATTTGTGGAAAGTGCAGAATGGACTCTAAAACTGCGTGTTCACTGGAGTAAACAGGAAGTGCTGCCGTGACGTCAGCGGGTCCTGCAGTGAAGCCAAGCACGCGCGCAAAGGGATGTGAGTTGATTTGGGTAAATAAATAAACAATTGTTATTTCAATGAAGTTGCTTGTATAATATAGTGTTTATAACGCATGTATACACGTAATAATGGGCTCAAATAATCTGTAAATGAGTGAATGAGTTAGCCGCTGCGCTAGATTGAAGGTGTCTCACACACTAGTGTTTCACAGCGCCCTGCATACTTCACTTCAGGATTCCCCGCGGACTGGATGGCCTCTGTGTTCTGCCAGTGTGTCGTAGAGTGTGTTTACTGTAGACAGCAGCATTTCTGCTGAATGTGTCACTAGGCGACATTATAAACACTGAGTGAGTGAGTGAGTGTGTGAGCGCTCTTGTTTCAGCTGCACTGGGTCAGAGGTCAGAGGTCAGGATGGCGCACATCACACTCAATCAGTACCTGCAGCAGGTGAGTCCGTGCACTGCCGTGGGAAGGGTCACTGGAGCTCCTCTTCTGCTATAATGTGTGTGTGTGTGTGTGTGTTCTGGAAGGTTCTGGAGGCCATAGACAACAGAGACGGGCCGTTCTGTGCAGAGATGCTGTCCTTCAAACACCCACATGTGGCTAACCCTCGCCTGCAGGTGAGTGTGTGTGTGTGTGTGTGTGTGTGTGTGTGTGTGAAGCTCACAGATGCATGATTACTAACGTGTGTGTGTGTCACAGCTTTCTAGTCCGGAGGAGAAGTGTCAGCAGCTGCTGGAGCCGCCGTACGACGAGATGGTGGCCGCTCACCTCAGGTGCGATTCTTCATCGTGTGTGTGTGTGTGTGTGTGTGTGTGTGTGTGTGTGTGTGTGTGTGTGTGTCACTCACAGGCGTCTCGTCTCTTCCTCTGCAGGTGCACGTTTGCTGTGTCCAATCATGACTTTGTGGAGGCCTACAAATGCCAGACGGTTGTGGTTCAATATCCTTTACTCAGGATGCTCTAGCGTAACGCAGTCGCTGTGTGTGGAGAGTGTGTGTTTTTGACCTTAACGCAGATGAACATCATTTCTGAGGGCGTTTCAGGCTCATAAAGAGGAGAACTGGTGAGACGTGGCTCATGGAATGATGTTGTAAAAAAAAAAGTTTAGTCTATGGTTGATACCCGGGCCAAAATTGACCCAGAAAGGTGCTATAATTTAATTTAATTTAAATGGTTATATCTGCAAAAAAAATTATGTAATTTTTTTTTTTTTAAAGAAAATGTGTATTTTGATCATCCTAATCCATTTGCAAAGTTTTTTTCCTGTACTAAAATTTATGTATTTTTTTTAGAAATTTGTATGTACCAGTTGTGGGTCAAAACACACCGGAATGAAATGTGAGCACCATAAACACTGTCACAGTCACTGATGATCCTGTGCTTTCAGGGCTCTGCCGATCATGTTTGCCGTGACCCTCGACCTCAGGATATTTGCCAATAATGTGAGTGGAACTCATTCATCTGTGGATCTGCAACGGATGCAGCGTCTCACGGCGTGTGTGTGTGTGTGTGTGTGTGTGTGTGTGCGCGTGTGTGTGTGTGTGCAGGCGGAGCAGCAGCTGCAGGGGAAGGGGAAGGGGAACGTTGGAGACATGCTGGAGAAAGCAGCCGATCAGTTGATGAGCTGCTTTAGAGTCTGTGCCAACGACAAGTGAGTTATTACATTAATAACACATTACAGAAGTAGCCTTAACAGGACAGAATTATGAAAGTATATTACAGTATTAATATTATAACAGCAGCAGCAGATCTATTCCACCTAATCAAACATATCAGCATTGTCGTATCCATTACCATGCCAAATGGGATTATGACAGCATTATTAATATCTGTACTGTCAGTTTTGATGAGTCCCTGATGAATAAAAGTTTTACTTTTTGGGAAAAAAAAAACACTTTTGAACAGTAGGGTGTAATGAATGCTAAACGATAAAAAATAATTTTTTTCTACCACTTATTTATACACGTTATCAAAACAACATGTTTGTGTTGCATAAAACAAACTGAGCGAGCGATGAACTTTCTCACCTGTGGTCAATCAGCTGTTGCATTGACTCATCTGAACACTAGAGGACTGTATAGAGCACTGTATATACACTATAGAGCACTGTATAGAGCACTGTATAGCGCACTGTATAGATACTATAGAGCACTGTATAGACACTATAGAGCACTGTATAGACACTATAGAGCACTGTATAGACACTATAGAGCACTGTATAGACACTATAGAGCACTGTATAGAGCACTGTATAGACACTATAGAGCACTGTATAGAGCACTGTATAGACACTATAGAGCACTGTAGACACTATAGAGCACTGTATAGAGCACTGTATAGACACTATAGAGCACTGTATAGTAGTGTTGTCAAAAATATCGATATTTCGATAAATATCGATACTGAAATATCTGAACGGTACCAATACTAATTTCCCGAAGTATCGATACTAGCCGAGCAGTCACTTTCACTTCTCTCAAAAGGCGCGTTGACAAACACCACACGTGACGCACTCGTCTCATTCGCTCTGGTTAAATAGCAAAAGTGAAGTGAATGGAAAGATGGCGAGGGCGGCGCCCCCGTGACCGGCTTTGGTTGATTGATAAAGAACACCGCGATCGGGCATGTCGGAGAATAGCGCGGACACGCGTAAAAAACACACCGCGAGCGGGCATGTAGGAGAATAGCGCGGACACGAGCTACACACCGCGAGCGGGCATGTCGGAGAATAGCGCGGACACGCGAGCGGGCTGCGGGCACCCAACAGATTGTTTGACTATCAATAATCCCTCACATCACTAATTTTTTTCAAAATTACTGTATAGGTGAAAACAGACTTAAGGAACAGGCTCCAGGGGTAGGCTACTATTGAGCAGCATATGCTCAGCATCAGGGGTGTTTGTTATTTGGACAGACCTGCCCCCACTGCTAAAAAAAATCCTCAAGGAAACACTGTAACTCTTCTCATTTGAACTTTTCTGAAACATTAACCAAGATGGCCTAGTATTGTTGTTGATAAGAGTCTGTGTTGTCTCGTTTTAATTCTTAAAGTTAACATAATCTGACTGAGGAATCTTAGACAAGTAAATATTGTAACTGTGGTCAAATGTAAATTAGCTTGTGCCTATTTAACTTTATTCAAAAATTATTATTTAATTCTGCAATTTTCCTTCATTAGCTATTATCATCAATTTGATTACACAGATACTAATTAAACTAAACAGCTAGACAATGGCATCTCTGAATTCAATAATGACATGCCTTTAACTGAAAATTGAATGTTTAATCTTATTATTATACATTACTGACTTTTTATCCTCCAATTTGATACTGTTAAGTGCTTTTTTGTTACAGTATATTTTAATCTTTGATAACAGTAGGTAATAAAAATACATCATGTTAGCTCTGGTCCAATTAAAAAATATAAACAAATAGAACTCAGGACATTTTTGTTCATGTAAAATATACCTCATTGTCATGTTCTAGACTTGTTATATTTAGCTTTATATACAAAAAATACCCCCTTAATATTGTGGCAGTTTTTTCTCCGTGGTATCGAAAATGGTATCGAATATCGATATTTTTCAAGGTATCGTATCGAAGTTAGAAATTCTAGTATCGTGACAACACTACTGTATAGAGCACTGTATAGAGCACTGTATAGAGCACTGTATAGAGCACTGTATAGACACTATAGAGCACTGTATAGAGCACTGTATAGACACTATACAGCACTGTATAGAGCACTGTATAGATCACTGTATAGATCACTGTATAGAGACTATAGAGCACTGTATAGAGCACTGTATAGATCACTGTATAGAGCACTGTATAGACACTATAGAGCACTGTATAGACACTATAGAGCACTGTATAGAGCACTGTATAGATCACTGTATAGAGCACTGTATAGAGCACCGTATAGATCACTGTATAAACACTATAGAGCACTGTATAGAGCACTATATAGAGCACTATATAGAGCACTGTATAGACACTATAGAGCACTGTATAGAGCACTGTATAGATCACTGTATAGCGCACTGTATAGACACTATAGAGCACTGTATAGAGCACTGTATAGAGCACTGTATAGAGTACTGTATAGAGTACTGTATAGAGCACCGTATAGATCACTGTATAGAGCACTGTATAGAGCACTGTATAGAGCAGTGTATAGACACTATAGAGCACTGTATAGAGCACTGTATAGAGCACTGTATAGAGCACTGTATAGAGCACTGTATAGACACTATAGAGCACTGTATAGACACTATAGAGCACTGTATAGACACTATAGAGGACTGTATAGAGCACTGTATAGACACTATAGAGCACTGTATAGACACTATAGAGCACTGTATAGACACTATAGAGGACTGTATAGATCACTGTATAGATCACTGTATAGATCACTGTATAGAGCACTGTATAGATAACTGTATAGACACTATAGAGCACTGTATAGATCACTGTATGGACACTATGGAGCACTGTATAGATCACTGTATAGCGCACTGTATAGACACTATAGAGCACTGTGTAGAGCACTGTATAGACACTATAGAGCACTGTATAGACACTATAGAGCACTGTATAGATCACTGTATAGATACTATAGAGCACTGTATAGAGCACTGTATAGCGCACTGTATAGACACTATAGAGCACTGTATAGATCACTGTATAGAGCACTGTATAGACACTATAGAGCACTGTATAGAGCACTGTATAGAGCACTGTATAGAGCACTGTATAGAGCACTGTATAGAGCACTGTATAGAGACTATAGAGCACTGTATAGAGCACTGTATAGATCACTGTATAGAGCACTGTATAGACACTATAGAGCACTGTATAGACACTATAGAGCACTGTATAGAGCACTGTATAGACACCATAGAGCACTGTATAGATCACTGTATAGATCACTGTATAGACACTATAGAGCACTGTATAGAGCACTGTATAGACACTATAGATCACTGTATAGAGCACTGTATAGACACTATAGAGCACTGTATAGACACTATAGAGCACTGTAGATCATTGTATAGAGCACTGTATAGACACTATAGAGCACTGTATAGACACTATAGAGCACTGAATAGAGCACTGTATAGACACTATAGAGCACTGTATAGATCACTGTATAGACACTACAGAGCACTGTATAGATCACTGTATAGAGCACTGTATAGATCACCGTATAGAGCACTGTATAGAGCACTGTATAGAGCACTGTATAGAGCATTGTATAGACACTATAGAGCACTGTATAGATCACTGTATAGAGCACTGTATAGACACTATAGATCACTGTATAGACACTATAGAGCACTGTATAGAGCACTGTATAGAGCACTGTATAGACACTATAGAGCACTGTATAGAGCACTGTATAGAGCACTGTATAGAGCACCGTATAGATCACTGTATAGACACTATAGAGCACTGTATAGAGCACTGTATAGATCACTGTATAGACACTATAGAGCACTGTATAGATCACTGTAAGGACACTATAGAGCACTGTATAGATCACTGTATAGATCACTTTATAGAGCACTGTATAGAGCACTGTATATAGACTATAGAGCACTGTATAGAGCACTGTATAGAGCACTGTATAGAGCACTGTATAGAGCACTGTATAGATCACTGTATAGACAACTGTATAGACTGTATAGAGCACTGTATAGATCACTGTATAGAGCACTGTATAGACACTATAGAGCACTGTATAGACACTATAGAGCACTGTATAGATCACTGTATAGATACTATAGAGCACTGTATAGAGCACTGTATAGATCACTGTATAGATCACTGTATAGAGCACTGTATAGAGCACCGTATAGATCACTGTATAAACACTATAGAGCACTGTATAGAGCACTATATAGAGCACTATATAGAGCACTGTATAGACACTATAGAGCACTGTATAGAGCACTGTATAGATCACTGTATAGCGCACTGTATAGACACTATAGAGCACTGTATAGAGCACTGTATAGAGCACTGTATAGAGCACTGTATAGATCACTG
This sequence comes from Rhinichthys osculus, assembly GCA_029959095.1. Classification (NCBI taxonomy): domain Eukaryota; kingdom Metazoa; phylum Chordata; class Actinopteri; order Cypriniformes; family Leuciscidae; genus Rhinichthys; species Rhinichthys osculus. The sequence continues at coordinate 221,457 of JARWKJ010000005.1, read as the reverse complement.
TATAGATCACTGTATAGAGCACTGTATAGAGCACTGTATAGAGCACTGTATAGACACTATAGAGCACTGTATAGAGCACTGTATAGAGCACTGTATAGAGCACTGTATAGACACTATAGAGCACTGTATAGACACTATAGAGCACTGTATAGACACTATAGAGCACTGTATAGACACTATAGAGGACTGTATAGAGCACTGTATAGACACTATAGAGCACTGTATAGACACTATAGAGGACTGTATAGATCACTGTATAGATCACTGTATAGATAACTGTATAGACACTATAGAGCACTGTATAGATCACTGTATGGACACTATGGAGCACTGTATAGATCACTGTATAGCGCACTGTATAGACACTATAGAGCACTGTGTAGAGCACTGTATAGACACTATAGAGCACTGTATAGACACTATAGAGCACTGTATAGATCACTGTATAGATAGTATAGAGCACTGTATAGAGCACTGTATAGATCACTGTATAGCGCACTGTATAGACACTATAGAGCACTGTATAGATCACTGTATAGAACACTATAGAGCACTGTATATAGCACTGTATAGAGCACTGTATAGAGCACTGTATAGAGCACTGTATAGAGCACTGTATAGAGCACTGTATAGAGCACTGTATAGAGCACTGTATAGAGACTATAGAGCACTGTATAGAGCACTGTATAGATCACTGTATAGAGCACTGTATAGACACTATAGAGCACTGTATAGACACTATAGAGCACTGTATAGAGCACTGTATAGACACCATAGAGCACTGTATAGATCACTGTATAGATCACTGTATAGAGCACTGTATAGAGCACTGTATAGACACTATAGATCACTGTATAGATACTATAGATCACTGTATAGATCACTGTATAGAGCACTGTATAGAGTACTGTATAGAGCACCGTATAGATCACTGTATAGACACTATAGAGCACTGTATAGAGCACTGTATAGACACTATAGAGCACTGTATAGACACTATAGAGCACTGTATAGATCACTGTATAGACACTATAGAGCACTGTATAGATCACTGTATAGACACTATAGAGCACTGTATAGATCACTGTATGGACACTATGGAGCACTGTATAGATCACTGTATAGCGCACTGTATAGACACTATAGAGCACTGTATAGAGCACTGTATAGAGCACTGTATAGACACTATAGAGCACTGTATAGAGCACTGTATAGACACTATAGAGCACTGTATAGATCACTGTATAGATACTATAGAGCACTGTATAGATCACTGAATAGCGCACTGTATAGACACTATAGAGCACTGTATAGATCACTGTATAGAGCACTGTATAGACACTATAGAGCACTGTATAGATCACTGTATAGAGCACTGTATAGATCACTGTATAGATACTATAGATCACTGTATAGATCACTGTATAGATCACTGTATAGAGCACCGTATAGATCACTGTATAGACACTATAGAGCACTGTATAGAGCACTGTATAGACACTATAGAGCACTGTATAGACACTATAGAGCACTGTATAGATCACTTTATAGACACTATAGAGCACTGTATAGATCACTGTATAGACACTATAGAGCACTGTATAGATCACTGTATAGAGCACTGTATAGACACTATAGAGCACTGTATAGACACTATAGAGCACTGTATAGAGCACTGTATAGAGCACTGTATAGAGCACTGTATAGAGCACTGTATAGACACTATAGAGCACTGTATAGAGCACTGTATAGAGCACTGTATAGATCACTGTATAGACACTATAGAGCACTGTATAGAGCACTGTATAGATCACTGTATAGACACTAGAGCACTGTATAGATCACTGTATGGACACTATAGAGCACTGTATAGATCACTGTATAGATCACTTTATAGAGCACTGTATAGAGCACTGTATATAGACTATAGAGCACTGTATAGAGCACTGTATAGAACACTGTATAGAGCACTGTATAGAGCACTGTATAGATCACTGTATAGAGCACTGTATAGACACTATAGAGCACTGTATAGACACTATAGAGCACTGTATAGATCACTGTATAGAGCACTGTATAGACACTATAGAGCACTGTATAGACACTATAGAGCACTGTATAGAGCACTGTATAGACACTATAGAGCACTGTATAGATCACTGTATAGACACTACAGAGCACTGTATAGATCACTGTATAGAGCACCGTATAGAGCACTGTATAGATCACCGTATAGAGCACTGTATAGAGCACTGTATAGAGCACTGTATAGAGCATTGTATAGACACTATAGAGCACTGTATAGATCACTTTATAGAGCACTGTATAGACACTATAGAGCACTGTATAGACACTATAGAGCACTGTATAGATCACTGTATAGAGCACTGTATAGATCACTGTATAGAGCACTGTATAGACACTATAGAGCACTGTATAGACACTATAGAGCACTGTATAGAGCACTGTATAGAGCACTGTATAGAGCACTGTATAGACACTATAGAGCACTGTATAGAGCACTGTATAGATCACTGTATAGACACTATAGAGCACTGTATAGAGCACTGTATAGATCACTGTATAGACACTATAGAGCACTGTATAGATCACTGTATGGACACTATAGAGCACTGTATAGATCACTGTATAGATCACTTTATAGAGCACTGTATAGAGCACTGTATATAGACTATAGAGCACTGTATAGAGCACTGTATAGAACACTGTATAGAGCACTGTATAGAGCACTGTATAGATCACTGTATAGATCACTGTATAGACAACTGTATAGACACTATAGAGCACTGTATAGATCACTGTATAGATTACTGTATAGACACTATAGAGCACTGTATAGACACTATAGAGCACTGTATAGATCACTGTATAGACACTATAGAGCACTGTATAGATCACTGTATAGATCACTGTATAGACACTATACAGCACTGTATAGACACTATAGAGCACTGTATAGAGCACTGTATAGACACTATAGAGCACTGTATAGACACTATAGAGCACTGTAGATCATTGTATAGAGCACTGTATAGACACTATAGAGCACTGTATAGACACTATAGAGCACTGTATAGAGCACTGTATAGACACTATAGAGCACTGTATAGAGCACTGTATAGAGCACCGTATAGATCACTGTATAGAGCACTGTATAGAGCACTTTATAGACACTATAGAGCACTGTATAGACACTATAGAGCACTGTATAGAGCACTGTATAGAGCACTGTATAAACACTATATAGCACTGTATAGAGTACTGTATAGATCACTGTATAGACACTATAGATCACTGTATAGATCACTGTATAGAGCACTGTATAAACACTAGATCACTGTATAGACACTATAGAATACTGTAAACACTATACTATAGAAGTACTATAGAACTAAAGGCATGTGGCGTGTGCTTGTGTTTGTTTCAGTCGCACTGGGATCGATGACTCGAAGAGATGGGGAATGTTGTTTCTGATTAATCAGCTCTTCAAGATCTATTTCAAAGTAAGAGTCCAGAGTTTTTATTAATTTTCTGGTAACACTTTACAATAAGGTTTAACATGAACTAATGAAAAACACTTCTACAGCATTTGTTAATCATAGTTAATGTAAATCTCAACATTTACTAATACATTATTAAAATCAAAAGTTGTCTGTGTTTTTATTAACTAATATGAACAAAGATTAATAAATACTGTAACAAATGTATTGCTCATTGTTAGTTGATGCATAACTAATAGGGGTGGAACGGTACATGTATTCGTATCGAACCGAATCGGTACGGGCGTCACGGTAAAAATAAATAAAACTCGCGTGCAAATTAATTAATGTAATGCGGAACTACCGTTATGTACGCGGGTTCTTTAGGGACACATAATCTGTAGCATCGGCTTAGCTCTGAACGCGCGTTCACTTCAAACGTTGGCTTTATACGCGC